>WSTV01000056.1:35185-78436 GCA_019632285.1 Tulasnella sp. 332
CCATACGCATCTGATAGGGTCTGCTGGTGAAAGCTTGAGATGCAGGAAAGAGACATCGTCCATTAGTTGACTGATCCAGTGATATAGATATCCTTCAGCGGATGATCAAATGTAGATCCCAGTGGCGTAGTTCTAGTATGGATGGCAGTATTGACATGAACGACGATCTGGTGTGCGTTGTCTGCTGTAATTGACCAGACTTGCCAGCTCGGGATTGATTTTTGGATGTGAGATGACATCAGCAAATAGATGAATTCGGTGTTTGACAAATAGTAGAACGTGTTGGGATTTTGCACAGCGCTAGTACACTTAATTCTCCTATTCTCTCCCTCTGCACCACGGGAGACGCGTTCGTCTCCTAAGCTTCCCACCATCAACTCGCTCCTGCAGCTCCTGCATCTAAAACTGCCCAAACCGCCCAGCTTCCCTATTATTCCTTTCTCCTTCAGTCATGTCAAACGATCCTCGACTGCCAGGAGGTCACCTCTCGCCACCTGTCCAAGATGTAGAGAACCCAAGCACCTCAGGAAGCTCATCAAGCATGCGTGTACCTTCAATACTACATACGGTCCCTTCTACGTGGGATCTGACGACCGGTCAAGGAAACACACCCGCGAACAACACCGCAAATCCCGATCTCACTTTTGGTCTAGACGAAGAACTGGTCTCGCCACCGCATCAAGGTATTCGAACTCCATCATCCACCGAGTCATCACCAAGAGACGTTGCGCATGCGCTCCCCGAGATCCCTCCCAGGAAGGGTGGCAGTGGAAGCATGGAAGCAGAAGACCAACCAGGAGCCTCTCCGCCTCGCCGTGAATTTGCCACTTTGCCACTACCAAGGAGAAACTCTTCCAATAAGAGCCTGAATGCAGGGTGTACGTCCTTATTCTATCTTCCTTTTTTTTTCCTGGCTGAGCTGCAACCCTCTGCCATATGCCGAGTAGTGCCTATGACAGAATCTAATATGTCAGAACGGCCTGACACCCTTGCATCCCTGATCAACACCACCCAAGCTGTTAATTTTCCTCGTGGGAGGCGGTGGAGTCGAACGTCTGGCGGTCGGCCGTCCCTCACCCGACGCAGGAGCTCCGATCCGGAAAACCCTGGCAAAGTGGTGGATCCTGGCAAGGTCCCATTCCCCAAACTTACGCCATCCACGTCAAGGGAACATGGCGTTGGCACGAATACTCCCAAGAGAGTCTCGTTTGACAACGAATCCTTGCAGCAGGGGGCCACGAACAGTGCTCCAGCAGATCTCCAAGCTAGCGTTGGCTTGGCCGCAGAACGACGAGACGTTGGTTCGGGGTTAAAACGCTTCAGTACATCGCTGGAACGGATTAGACAGCACTGTACGTTCAGTAAATTGATTTGACCTAACTCCGTGACAGGATTTATGCTTACCTCCCTCGTTCGTCAGTCCGGCCCCACAGCGAATCGGTCTTACCTGTCCACAACGATCCGTACCGTTCTGTCCAACAGGCCGGCTCTCCTGGTCCTAGCTCCCGAGCACAATCCCCTACTCGTCTCTTCGATCGACGTCGCAACAACGCATTCTGGCCACCATCTCGCCCACCGCAAAGCTTCACTGCAAACGCCGGCCGCTCCTCCAAGTTCAGCCCATGCGACCCGTACGACCCCCCACATTACCACGGCCGCCGCTCCCGCTACATGTTCCACAACGATAACGGCATGTTCAACCCCTGCATGTGCTTGAGCTACTTCTCTGAGACGCTCGTTCACTACGTACCCTCCCTCCAATTAACCGTCTACTACATCTCACTTTCCGTGCGGCAGATATATCGGCATCTGCTTTTGAGGCTACCGAGCTTGTACTTCACTCGGGTGTGGAGGATCATCTTCGGGGCGCAGGTGAGCCATGCGGAGCTGGCCACACTGATTGAGCAGCGGCAACTTGGGACGAACTTCCCAATCAGCGTGGCGTGGGTGCCTCCGGTCGTTCCTCCTGGTCTGGCGAGATTCAAGGATGAGTGGGAGGACTTTATCGATCATCTGGTGAAGGAGTGGAAGACGTTCAATGTCATCTCGGCGTTGCTACTATCGTAAGCTTTGGCAATGCGGTCTATGAGATGCACCGAATACGTCGCAAACCTAATTCTTGATGCTAACTAACAGAGCCATTATGACCATATTTCAAATCCCGGGCACTGACCAGCCAGTGACCAGGACGGCGGCGCTCGCAGCATTAATCTGCGGACTATTCTCCATTGTCTATGGTGGCGTATATGTCGTTCGGTTTCAGAGCATGAAGCCGATGACCAAGGCATCAAGATGGGTCGAGGTACGTTGTCCTGCGAACTCATGTCTCCGCTTTGTCCATGTGACGACCCGAATCACTGAAGGTCATGTTTGTTTTACACTTCCTTCGAGGATAGGCTGCACAAGCGACGACAACAGGGATCCTGTGGAATGTATGGGTGTTCCTCAGTTTGCCCGTAGTGGCGCTCGCGTATGCGGTCGTGTTTTTCTGCATCGCCGTAATGAGCTATGTATGGACTGCGGTAAGTCACACACGATTCTCTCCAAATTCTGAGGCATACTGATACCCCTTTCCTTTATTCAACTGGTAGGGTGTGGTCAACCCCCCCAATCCTATCCGTACCGACCTGGCATGGATTCCTCGAACGGTTATCACTCTCCTGTTCGCCGTTGGGCTTGTTTATTTCTACATGGTCATCACCACGTTCCAATCTTACTCGGATCCATGGCCTACGAACGATCATGCCGACCATCAGACCATCACGGAAGACCAACACCATCATGGGCCTTTTGGTGGTGGTGGCAATGAGGACCGTAGCCGTGGGACCCAACCCGGACGAGACATCGAGACAGCCCCAAACGGCGATAGTGGTAGCATTGCCAATGGTGGCACCCACGACCCGGATCGCGTTCCTGAATCCAGGGAGGCAAGGCAGAGGAGGCTGTCGTTGAAGCGGTTCGGAAGTCCCGATATCTTGACAAAGCCAAGTTTGGCTGTGAAGGCGGTGTCACAGACTATGTCTTTACCAGATCTCGTGCTGTCGGACAAGCTACAACATCTCTCCGTCTCTGCGCATAATGGGAACAACGTCGGCGAAAACCCTACCTACCACTATCCATCTACGCCACCTATGACCACTAACATCAGTGGCGACTTCATCTCGCCGTCCTTGGCATTGCAGCGACTACGACAGGAGGAGTTGAATAATATCACATACGACCCGCACGGCAATCAACACCGATCCAGTCCCAATATACCACATAGTTCGCTTATGGATGATGACCGCAATGACAACAATGGAACAGCCCCCCCGATGTGGCTGGACCAGAAACATGATGGTGGAAGCATACCACCACCTATGTACACAGGAGGAGGCTCGCTTGAACTTAGGACGTCGAGACGCAGTGGGAAAAACGGTTCTCCCCTCAAATCAGATATGATGCTGTCTCCTGTCGCTGATGATGAAGGGGAGAAAGAAGAAGATGGTGCTGGTGTTGGTGAGGAGGGGATGGAGCTAGTGGATCTGCGTTGAGGTCCGTGTGGCTGTTAGACCGGGACTAGCCGGTGCCGCTTGGCCTGCTTGACACATCGGGAGGAGCACGTCGGCTGTCACTGTCTGCGACTGGGTTCTGGGACTTGAGAATCATGCCTAGGTTTCGTCATTCGATTTCGTCGGACATTGCGTCCTTTCACACTCCTCGAGAATACCCCCCCATTGGATGTCCCCTCTACTTGCCTGCCATCATCCAATACTGTATCCTTATCACTTCGCATATTTTGAACTGGAATGGAATAGTATTGTGATATCTCCACTCGATGTGTATCCGCAGAGCGACACGAGCTCTGACTTTCCGAAGGACTCCTAGCTTGGCGGGAAACCATTAGGCACGGCATCGAGTGCTGTCCACCGGCGAGACGTCGATCACATGTCTATTACGCATGCGTTCCTACATTGCCTTTGGCTGATCATGGGCGCTTGTTGCATCCTCAGCATGCAGTCGTTGAATGGTCATGGCTTCAGTTCTTCACATTTGGCCGTGAATATATAAATGGATTAAATCTGACTAGACGATTTGAAGGAGGAAAGTATTAGTTGGCCCACCAAAAATTCAGGGAATAAAAAGTATGACACACCTAAACTGCTGTAGCGTCCTGTACCACCAAGGGCGCCGCCTCCTTGTTGTTCCATGGACCGGCATCGCTGAGCGAGCAACCTCCAGGGCACTTGCATGTCCCTCCCAACTCCTCTGGCAGATTATCTGCGGGGATCTGCTCTAGTAGCTTTGGTTTATAATCTGATCCTAAGATGCTGATCTTCGCGACCGTCACCTCATCCAACCACGGCTTGATCAAGCTCCAGACCGTAGAGAACATGAATGGTGCGTTGATGATGTAGAATTTCCCCATGCATTCGGGATATTCGTTCTGACCGATACTTGAGGCCTGGCTAACATAGTCCTTGACCTTGTAGAATTGTCGGATGGAGACGTTCTTGAGGTCGAGGATGGTGCAGGAGGTTTCGACGGGGTGGCCGACTGCGGCGGAGGTAGCAGGGAGACGCTCTTGGACGAAGATCTCATATTCAGAGACGAGGCGTTTGAGGAGGCGATCTTGAGTGGTGATTTTATAGAGGGCGTCGATATCGAGTCGGCCGAGCTGTTCAATATAGACTGGCCGGCCATCCTAGATATATGTCGTAAATCGGCGGGACGAGACAAGTAAGCCCGAGTGCGAATGGCGTAATGAAGACTTGGCACACACCTTGTCAGTCTTGTGATAATACTGCGGGTAGTACTTGTCAACCTGCTCCTTCTCTGGGAAATCAAAGTGTCTACACCAAGCGAACGCCACAGTATCATCAGGTGGGGGTTGTTAGTCCTAAGGGCCAGCATAACGCACAGTAGCTCATCTGTCCCAAACTCCTTCCTCCATTTCTCCTGATCAATAATCATGATCTTGGCCTTTATCAGATCGAATTTTCTTGCTCGGAGGAACCTGAGGAGCGCCGCATCGTCGTGCCGAGCGGGCACGAACCACCCCTCGTCTTGGAGCTCCTTCTTGAACTTGTCGAGGGTATGTTGCTGGGTGACGGAGAGGTGGCCAACGCGACCCGAGAGTGGGTCTGCGGGCGGTTGTGTTGATGGAGGCATGGTGTATAATTATGAGGTGAGGTGGGATGAGGTGATGAGTTGATGAGTGGTCGGCACTGGGATGCTCCTGTGCCTTGTTAATCGGATCCTGCTTCCCTAGAGCAAGCCCCGCTCCAAATGTTTAGCGATCGATCGCTGACGTGTGGCATATTACGATGTACAACAAGAAGTAAAATACGCGACATATGTGACAAAGGGGGTAGTGAGTCTATGGGGTGAACTGTGTTGAAAAATGTCAAGACGTTGCAAGAAGAGAAACACCATCTGTATCAAACGGGAGCTGATGGCACATTTCTACGGCGTATGTTCGTTGCTATCGGCACCTTCGTGCTAGGCTTGAATCCCGACGGAATGATAGATTCGACGTACTCTGGAGGAGAAGCTGGGGCTACCAGCGTAGGTGTACGTTTAGCAATCCTTACAGGTGCCACCTGCGACTGTCTCTTTTCCGCCTCTTTTGGAGGGATCACACGCGCTTCCACTGAGAGCTCAAGACGCAAGACACTCGTTGCCTAGATAATAACAGCGCTTGCATTAGTATAATCCAGGTAAAGAAGGAGTAAAAAACGCACAGAAGGGACTGCATTTGCAACGTGCGTATTTGATTTTCGGAAGTCGAGGCCCCAAATCAATTTCGCTGCGGCGATATTCTATCGAGAAAAAAAAATCAACGGGGATAGTCGAGGGAATGTAAAAGAAGGGCTCACGATGGCTCTGGTGGCGAGATGTTGTCCTGGACATTTTCTCAATCCGACTCCAAAGCTGAGGTCTCTCAAGATCTCATATTGCGACTCGACCAAGCCAAACCGGATACCCAAGTCCGACTCCATATACCGCTCGGGATAGAATTTTTCGGGTTGCTCGAAGAGTTCGGGGTCGCGCAAGGCCCCTCGAATATTGACGTAGATGGTGCTACCTTTCCGAATGCGGTGTTGATTGTACTGTTCCGGGAAGGAGCATAATCAGTCATAGGCACGTACTAACTGTTCAAGCGTGACGGACTTGTATATCCTCCGTGCAAGAGTGCGGCACTCCGAAGGGCTTCAATGGGTATAACCGCATGACCTCTTTAACGATTGCATTCAAATAAGGTAGGGAAGCGAGGTATTCCGGGCTGGGACTTCGATCAAAGCCAGCTTCGTTCATCTCATCGTGCGCTTTCTGTTGTACATAGGGGTGATCGGCGAGAAGAGCAATGAGGTTGTTGATGAAGGCTCCTGTAGTAGAGGCGCCCGCTTCGAAGAGATGACCCCTGAATGGCCTGAAAAATACATGATGGTTATCTGTCTCGTAGTTTTGATGGATCGCTAGCAGGAAGTGCTCACGCGACCTCATCTACATCTACACCATACTCTCCGGCGCGTTCCATGACGTGCTGAACGCTGTCATTTTGACCCCTGGAGGCATCGATTCCCTCGAGTGTCCTGTAGAATAAGGTTTGGCGCAGCTTCGAGGTCTTCAAGCGACGCGATGACGCATCAGGCCTTTACAGGACGGGACATTTTAGGATGACTCCTTAACTCACCGTTCCGGGCTTCCGTCCAGACGCCAGCAACGCCGTCCGTCCTATCGAAAGCCAGCTCTTGGGGACTACCTTAACATGCCGTCCCTGATCTAGTAGAGACGGATGTCCCAAGTGCTCAGCATCCCCATTCCGAGCCCAAAGCTCTCGGAAGCCCTCTATGATGGGCGATTCAACCGACGGGATCCGATTGCCAAAAATCGCCTGTGCAACGATGGAAAAACCGAATCGATTCAGGTGATCGCCCATGTGCTAAACGTTTAAAGGAATCTCAGGATATATCCATAGGTGCCGTAGACAAAAAGTAGATCTAGCTGAAGCTCACCGTCGGGTCGTATAGGATATCGTCTGTTAGCTGTGAGGCCTCGGACGTATGATGTGACATGGCTTCGTCAACTTTGGCGGGTCTCAGTAGGCGGTCGGCCGCCATGCGCCATGTGCGCCAAGAAGCACCTGTGATACAAATCCCAGAGTTATTCATTTGAGCTTGCTGATCCCTCCAAAGATATGTCAGAAAATATCGACGTACCACTTCTGGCAGATACAATGTCCGCCTTCCCTTCAGTAGGCTGACTCGACGTCGCAGCTGATGGTCGGTCAGCAGTTACGACCGCATTCATCTCCATGATCTCCTTGATGGTCCTGGCACTATTTAGCACCACAACGTTCTTCCCCGCTTGCTTCAGACAGTACACCTCTCCATGTTGATGAATTGTGATAATGGAAGTTTCGGAGAGGGCAGCCTCGGAGGGCATAGCTGGATGAGAGGGGGGGGTTGGTGGTGTGGAAGGTGTGAGAGAGATTGTGCAGCTAGCAGGAAGATTCTTTATTTTCTCCCTTAACTGTGTGAGACATGTTCAAGACATGGGTCCGAGAGAAGGGTGTGATGTCGTGGCTTTCGAGTGGCCCTAGTGCTGCAGGTGACAGCAGATGAGACAACTAGAAGCCGGTAGGCTCGGTTGGATTGGAGATTAAGCTAGAGGCACGGGTATGGATAGGGACTCTATCCCAGAGATGGGACCATCCGACAGGTGTTGAGACTAGACGGGGCTTGAGCGTCGGGGTGGGAATTCGCCGGCCAAGGAACGTATGGGGTTGACCAATCATATTCAGATATGATGGACGGGCTGGACAGTGGACTTTCGCTTTTTTGATCCGACTAGAAACCATCACATCAATGAGGTAAGATGTTGGATGAGCAGTTTAAAGTATCAGCTTTGGCAGGTGCTGTGGTGGTTACATCTACTCCCAACATTGCTTGTCTCGGATTGATTGCAATCTTGGAAGTTCCAATCTCGACTCGAGTTTTAATAAAATGAAGGTCACCTCAACTGCTTCAACGTCTGCGGCCGCGGCTGGCTCTTCAACATCCACTTCCGCTTTACCAACTGGACCTTCTACTACGAAGTCCTCCTCTCGTATAGCCCCACATTCACATATCAAAGGACTAGGGCTAGATAATGAAGGTTTCGCGTTGCCTACTGCTTCTGGTTTCGTTGGGCAGACTACCGCACGAGAGGTACGAAGTGACAGATATCCAGTCAAATGTCGTCCATGAACTCTGGTCCTTTAGGCATGTGGTGTCGTTGTGGATCTGATTAAGTCTAAGAAGTTCTCTGGACGAGCCCTGTTACTGGCTGGAGCGCCTGGTACGGGCAAGACCGCGCTCGCATTGGCCATATCTCAGGAGCTAGGTGCAAAAGTGCCGTTCTGCCCTATGGTAGGAAGTGAGGTGTATAGTACGGAGGTGAAGAAGACGGAGGTCTTAGCCGAAGTTTTTCGAAGGGCAATCGGTCAGTTCCTCGCCCATGTTATATCATCCTCGTTCGAGTCTGATCCAAGTATGCACGATGCTCTTGGAAAATGAATAGGTCTGCGGATAAAGGAGACCAAAGAGGTGTACGAAGGAGAGCTGACAGAATTGACGCCCACCGAGTCAGAGAACCCTCTCTCCGGGTATGGCAAGACTGTCTCTCACGTCGTCATCGGTCTCAAAACGGTCAAAGGGACAAAACAGCTCCGACTTGATCCAGGAATCTACGAGGCGATTCTAAAGGAGAAGATTGTTGTAGGCGATGTCGTATACATCGAGGCAAACACTGGTGCAGTGAAGGTACGGCCACTGCACAAACCGCCCTCAGCGTAACCTGACCATGATGTCCTTTAAAATATTAGCGAGTCGGTCGATCCGACACGTATGCCTCTGCGTTCGACCTTGAGTCCGAAACTTATGTCCCGTTACCGAAGGGAGACGTACATAAGCGGAAGGAGCTGCTTCAAGATGTGACGCTTGGCGATCTTGATGCCGCGAATGCGCGCCCTCAAGGTGGACAAGATATTATGAGTGTGATGAGCCATCTGGTCAAGAGCCAGCGGACAGAAGTTACCGATAAGTTGCGGAGGGAAGTCAACAAGGTCGTACAAGGTTATGTCGACCAAGGCGTTGCAGAAGTCATTCCTGGCGTTGTATTCATAGACGAGGTGAGTAACAATCGTGTCCTTGATTGGCGCATGCTGAATAACGAACTTTGTGGCTCTAGGTTCATATGCTTGACATAGAATGTTTCACATACCTCAATCTCCTCTTGGAATCCCCCATGGCCCCAACAGTAATCTTCGCGACCAACCGTGGCACTTCGCTGGTTCGAGGGACGACCGATGTCGTAAGCCCTCATGGAGTGCCGACCGACCTTTTAGACAGGCGAGTACCTGAACCAGCGATTACCAAAGCGGCGCTCGCTGACACGACATGACGCGCAGGTGTCTCATCGTCAAAACGGAAGGCTATTCGCAGGAAGAAGTCGCAGCCGTCGTTCAAGTCCGTGCTGGAGTGGAAGGTCTCATACTGGGACCCGGCGTGATTGAGAAGTTAGCAGGAGAAGGCGAGAGGGGATCCCTGAGGCACGCGTTCCCTTTTTATAATTGCACAAGGGAACTTTAATTGACAATGACTCTGATGTTTGGCACAATACTTGAAGATATGCGCTGCAGCTCCTCACGCCTGCGTCCATCGTGTCTCAGATGGCTGGGCGGAAGGAAATATCTACGGAGGATATTGGTGAGATGAACGAGCTGTTCTTGGATGCAAAAACTAGTGCGGGTATGATGGGAGATTTTGAAGGAGGCATCAAGCGATAACATATCGCTAGTTGATGGTGAGAACATCCGTGGATATGCTTATGTTGTGGCATAGGTTGTCACTGCCTTTGAGGGTGAAAATACGAAGCCTCCCTTGACTACAACCCGTCCATATTACAAGACCATCTGCGGCAACATGAACGCTCGAAAGTTTGCTATCCGTGTGGATTGCATCCTGGTGACCTTGGTCGTCAAAGGGGTCAATCTACACTAACGACAGACGATCAGCTTATTACCTCCACGTCGCACACTTGCGCTACAGCATCTGACGGTCTCTGCTAGCTTTCGTGTACAATTCACTCCCGCCTCGGCTCCTACAAATTTAGCACGCTTGCTGTCCTTTCTACATGGCAGAGGATGCTTTGAAGGTACCTGATCATCCACACTTGCTATCACTCATCCCATGCTATTACTTGTGAGACTCGCCACTGCTTCATAAGACGAACCGCATATCGGCGCGTCTCCTTACATGAGAGCTTCATGCGGATCCCCAAAGTCAGACCTGTGTCCCGTAGGAGCGAAAAGCAGGCATAGTGGGAGCGACACTGGGTGATTCGACATATCGTAAAGGGCCAGTGAGCTTGTCCACCTTTGCATTTCGGCCATTTTGCATCTAGTATAACTGTCTTCACGATAATCATAACGCCGTGATGGCAGAACAACCCCCGGCACAGGAACTAGCGACTAATCGCGGTTTCTGATTGCTCGACTCTCGCGCAATTACAGCTTTCAACATTCTATCAAGTCGAGGCGCCTGTGCATCAGTTTCGTGAGGAGGAAGCGTCTATTGATGAGATTGTGACTTGAATTCTATCCCACAGACCATCCGAGTGATATGAAATTCTCGCTGGGTCGCTTATAGGTGTCAAATACAGCCAAAGAAGGCAACGAACTCTTAGCGATGTGTCAAAAAACATTCGCCGTCCCACCCCCCATCCTGATCAAGTTGGTTCTTGCCGAAGCTACACGAGCAGTGTATGTAGTAGGGAGGAGCATGGAGTCCCAAAGGTTGCATTGAATACAATAGCGGGCCTGATCTGCCCTGTGGGTCATCCAAACCGCGACGGCATTTAGCTGCTGGCAACAACGGATATGCCAGCGCTTCTGCTCCGTCCAGCCGATTATTCAAACCGCACAACTGGTCCAGACAATCTGAGCGTGGGCTCAGGTCACTGGGAGAAGCATACATAACCGCGTTGGACCTTCGCGACCGTTCGATGCTCCTTGCGAAGTCTAAAGATTATAGATAAGTACTTGCACACCACGGGTGACTCCAAACGTGATGGCAGTGAGGGGGATCTTGCCGCACATTCCGTGCCGTATGCCATCGGGGAATATCATGTCGGAGCTCCTGGATCGAGGCGGGTTACTGCTGTTTCTCATCTGGGCAACTACTGGATGTGCTTGGATGGTCTCACCGCAGTAGACGAGTGATCGGACAAGTCCGTTCCCATTATAGCCAGGATCCTATTTGCTGGGTTGAGAAGTGTTATCGGAATGAGATGGGCGATGGGCGATCGGGATGGACTAGTCATGGCAGCGGAGTTCTGTATGCAGATGTCCGGCAATGTTCCGGAGGCGGCCGACGCCGGGTGTGCAGCTAGAGGCTTGGTTATGAGCGTGAGGGGGCAAAGGCTGAAGAATGTTTTGTTAGGGATGATTCTGCTTTTCCCACTACGGTATCCAGTCTTGTGCGTTCTAGTAGCCATACGCCCGAAACGCAGTGGGGATTGCGTTGAGGTAAATTAAACCTGACATGGGTGAGATATCGGGCGCGTCCACAAATAATTGCCGGTTTCAATCGTAATGATGTACTGCCGCACGGGCAGCTTTCAGGCAAACTCATTCCTGGATCAGGGCTTGTCGACAGGGCGACGCTGCATAAACCGAGCAGGGAAGTAGTTGTTACGCCGCAAGGAATACGTGAAGTTTGGAAAGAGCGCCCGGGCTGGAAATGGTTCGTGGTGGTCGTTGCGTAAGATATACCACCTTTGGAAAGCGTCTTGGGTTGCTCAGCGAATATGCAAGGCCTGGAACGAGACATTGCGACCCCGTCCGTAGATGAGCAACGCTTGCAGGCTGGCTTGGTATATTGCCTTTTTTAAACCTCAGGCATATGCGCCAGAGATTTGGATTGACTGGTGGAGGCATCGAAGGTCAAGAGCGACGCTGTTTTTACCTGCGGATGTTGGCAAAGCAGCGGCTTCCTAGCCAGCAAAGAGCCGTACTGTGCCTAGACGTGAAGTCGAGTTCGGTTCTAGGCTGCCCGGCTATTATGGTACTACAGTAATGGACTCCCTCTCTCGAGATATGGTCTCGCTCTCGAAGTCTGGGCGTTCTGGGCTATCCACGAGGAATGCGTGCTCCTGAGTCATTTTGGGCATGTATATTCCCTGAATTTCCATCGGAAGAACACTTCATATGCTCCAAATAGAGATCAGGCAGCTTTAAGAAGTTCATTGCTGCGATTGAGAGCACATAGTGCGGCACTTTGAAGGGAAAATGGAATTTGATCGTTGCTCAACCCACGAGCGGGTATAGCCACCCATGGTCTTCGTATCACCAAGACAGAAGCAGGTATATTATCATTCCTGGCCAGTCATTGAGAGACATATTGAATTCTGAGCATGATGAGTACCCGGAGGCTGTGGAGCGCTCAGCAGAGTGAGAGTCAGGTGACAGGCCGTCCATTGACAAGTATTCAAATGAATTCCAAGCTGCTGTCATTACATTATGCGTAAACAAATAAGAGCAGAATCCGCCGCCTGTTGTGCTTGGATGGTGCGAATGGTGGGTGCAGGGCGAAAGCGCGTCTCACGTGCGGAGTTTGAAAGGTGGGGGATGGCAACCGGGAGGATCCCGTCGCTGTCGTCGCCGTCGCTCATCAACCTTGACCCGCCCAAAATTGTCGACTGGACCGGCACCCAGACCGCCCTGTGTTAGGAGAACTCTTGTTGCTAAACAACGCCGCCACAAGAAACGCACGCGAACTAGCGCCTAGCACCTGTTTATATACCTCGGAGAACCTCGTTGCATAACTCATGGTAACCAGCACAGAAAAGGCCACGGACGTGGACGCGTCAGGCAGCATTCAAGGTGCGTGTCCGCCGATGTCTTCCAGACCTTTTGCATATCTTTCAACTTCACTCATCAACGTTCTCTTCAATCTTCCTCTTCTCCTCTGGCTAAATTCCGCCTCGATACACTGCGCGCTGTGCTGCGATATCATTTCTCATATCCCTAATGTGCCTGCTTTCCTTGCCCTGGTTTGGCTATGCGCGATACCCTCGCAATCGGAAACCAAAATCATTGACTGCCAAACCCGAAATCGAATCGACATATAAAACCCCACCGGTGATGGCGCGAGTAGACTCGGCATCATCAGGTCTCTCTATCCAGAAGATTGAGCAACTTGCATCCGTCACCCCATCCTTCCCTTCACCTTCTTCTTCATTCGTACCGCCGCCTATGATCGACGCCGACGACTTCATCAAAAAGGCAACACCCATCATCAATGGGCGGAGGCGAGACACTTCAGTCAGTCAACATCTCAACGCCCAGACACCAACCTCTGCGACAGAACCCACGAAGGCCGAGCCTTCAACACCATCAAACAAGGTTGCGGAGCCGACTGCAGAGCACTCTGCAGGTGGATCTAGTCCAACAGAACCTAAGATGTCCACTGGGGAGGGCAAGGTCGCCGGGCGCGGTCGTCCGATCAGTGACCCCTACGGTGATAGAGAGAATCACAACCTCGCCAATGGGTCGCCAGCTGCCGAAGGTCCCGGGGCACCATCTCACTCAACCACTTTACGAATGAAGCATCTTTCTACACCGCCGCCGCTCAGTGGTAACCCTCACCTTCAATTCCTCTCGATGGTGATACCTCAATCACAAGAGCCACCGACTACCTCCCCAAATAGACTTTCTTCGACACCGCAGAATTCACCCTTCCTCTCTATGATCCCGGATTCAAAACGGGACTCGCTCGCATCTACCAGACGGGCGCCGGCCTCGCCCACCCCTTCTCGGCGCTCCTCCATGCTCCCATCCCGGCGGGGGTCGAAACGGATGTCTACGTCACGTCAATCCGTGACAGGTACCGAACGCCCAAGTCCGCAACGGAGAGCCACGAGTACCGTCTTTATAAAGATCAGGGACTTCGCGTTCACAGCCGAGGATGAACGGCACAGCTCTGTCAAGAAGATCCATCTGCGCGATCACCCGCGGAAGTCGGGTGGGGGGATGTCGCAGCGGAGCTCTTCGGCAGCTGGCTCAGCGTACTCATCAGATCAAGTTAGGAAGAGCGGAGGCGGTTGGAGCTCCTTCTTCCATGCCGCCGCTCGCTTCGGGTTCGGGTCGGGGAACGACATGTACGACGGAGACTCGAGTGGTGCTGGGTCGAAGAGGGCGTCAAGGTTGTCTGGGTTCATACCATTGGGGAATAAACAAGCCGTACCCACCTCCGATTCGCCGATGGATGACGCCGAGCACTCGTCACCGATGTGGCAGACATCGTCCTCCTCTCAAGAGGAGGAGTACTCTGATGCTCATCCAGGGGGGACATCTGAGAGCGATTATGACGAGGAGGATCCAGATGTGCCGTTCATACCAGGATTCTACAAGGCAATGTACGCATTCGAGCCTGAAGGCGCGGCAGAAATGGCTTTAGAGGAGGAACAGGTTGTGCGATGCCTCGGCAGGGGTGGTGGGCCCGGTTGGATAATTGCTGTCAGGGAAGCAAAGGACGGTGTTGGGGAGCAAGGTCATGCGTTGGTGCCAGAGGGGTATCTGGACTTTCTGCGGGCTTTTGATGTGGGCGAGATAGATCAGAGTGGTCTGACGCCGAGGCTTTTGAATAGCATGTCAGCAGCTGCTTAGGAAGGGGATTGTTCCTGTGAGTTCATTGGTGGACAAGTGTTAATTATGGCCTCTTCTTTCGTTCCAGAAGTCTCCCAATTTTGGTCCTTTTCCTTTCTTTCTTGTCTCCTCTTTTATCCTCTCTTCATTTCCATCCAGTATTCCAATCATGCATGGACGTATTCAGGAAACAGCGATTCACGACGCGGTCTTGTTCATTACTTTTCAACATGATGCTCTCTCTCTCTCTCTCTCTCTCTCTCTAAAATATATACCTATCTGTAATATCATGTTCATACCACAAGTACCATAAGACGGTTGACGGACATATCCATATGTATGGATCAGAGTTCGATTATCTACCTCTGCCAACTGATAACAACCCATTGACCGCGTGTCGCTGGACTTGGATCTATCGCCAGCTATCTACCCACGTTTGTATGGCAACTTCGCTGCTCGTCGAGGTCTTGACGTACCCTCACCTCCGCCACGACCTATCTCAAGTGTTCTTGGCGCTGTTCACTCATGTCACCAACGCATCGGAGATCCGTTCCCGAATCATCGCTGCTGCCACTGCTGATGGGCCCAAGGGAGATGAAGAGCGAGAACTCATCAATTTTGCCTTTATCGATGCCAAGACAGTGCGTCGTAGTTTCGTTCTTTTCATGCCCAACAGCTAATCTGTCCAAGTGTTGCCTTCAATCGTGGTTTAGATCGTCAGCCGGGAGCACCTCTTGTCCGCTGTTAATGTGGCCCTCGTGGCCGCAAGCCACGACAGTATGACCACCAAGACTGTCCACTCAGAGATCCTCTGGGCACTGAATTACTCCAATAATGTATGTACTTTATAAGCCCTCCCACCCTCGCTAACATATGCCTTATTGTTTTCGTCGGCAGATCTCGGAAAGCATCAAACGATTCGGTGTAGGCAGTTCATCTGGCTCCTTGATCGTCGTCCGTATCGGTGACATTAATAGCTTCAAGCCAACTGGGCCCAGGCTTTCGCCGAGTGACATCACGACTATGATGACCACGGCCGTGCAAGGCCAGTTGACTCCTTTACGCGAAATATCGCAAGAGACCGACATGTCATTGATCAAAAAGGTCCGTAACAAGCCCAGCACACACATACATCTATCCTCAGCCTTGATTTACATTCGGCTTATAGTATTACAAACTGAACTCGGAACCAGCAATCCTACGATTTAATGCGAAGGGGCTCAAGGGTACGCAGCCCAACGCTTTCTTGGACGAGGAAAGACGGATCATAGACGAAATAGTTACAAGCTCAGTTGCAATGAAGACTGTCTTGGCGTGAAGAGGACTGATGTGCAGAAGGATTGGCTCAGAGCAGGAATAGCTGTTGAGCTCATACGGGCGGCATTGTACCGAATGGGGCTCATGTTACTTGCAGCTGCTTGAGAGGTTTTGCAGTTTCCATTTCATGGCGAAATGGCACAAATACCAAATATCAGCGATGTGCATCATCAGAACGCCATTGTATTCATTCCCAAACGACGGAAGGCGGGGTAGGCAGGAAAGTCAGGCAAGGGCACGGAAGATAAAGGTTGGACACAATGAAGAGCGTAGACGCAGGCAATTGATTGAATTATAATCCATGATTCTAGAGACGACGACAAGGACCAAAGCCAGGAAGTGACGACGACGCTTAGAAGCACTCTGGTTTCCGGAGGGAAACAAAGGTCAGTGGACATGAATCTGGCATAGAGACTAATGGAAGGACGACGTACTGCGATGGACGATTCCAGGCCCAGACTCGTCGTATTCCTGCTTGGAACACCACAGGTTTTGGAACGTGCTGAGGGAGGCTGTTAGAGGACACGAATCAAAGTTTAGGGACCTTTCTAACTTCAAACATATGCCTGCAGAGATAAACTTACCCAGGATGGATCCACCGATCCAGACGGAGTACTTCCTCTCGGGCGGAGCGACAATCTTAACCTTCATGCTCGAGGGGCTGAGGGACGTCAGCTCCTTTTGCATACGATCGGCGATACCCGAGTACATGGTGGTTCCGCCAGAAAGGACGACGTTGCCGTAGAGGTCGCGACGGATATCGAGATCGCACTTAAAGATCGAGTTGTAGGTAGTCTCGTGGATACCAGCGGCCTCGAGCCCAAGGAATGAGGGTTGGAAAAGCGCCTCGGGTGCACGGAACCTACATGATGCATGTCAAACGGTTCAGTCACGTCCCAGGGACTTGAAGTTCAAACAGAGCTCGTACCTCTCATTGCCGATGGTGATGACCTGCCCATCGGGCAACTCATAGCTCTTCTCCAAAGCAGACGACTGAGCGGCGGTCTGCATCTCCTGTTCAAAGTCAAGGGCGACGTAGCACAGTTTCTCCTTGATATCCCTGACAATTTCCCTCTCCGCCGTGGTTGTGAACGGGTACCCACGCTCCATCAAGATTTTGATCAGGTAATCCGTCAGGTCACGTCCGGCCAAGTCTAACCTGAGGATGGCGTGAGGAAGCGCGAAACCTTCGTAGATTGGGACGGTGTGGGTGACACCATCACCAGAGTCCAACACGATACCTGTGGTACGACCAGAGGCGTACAGGGACAGGACGGCCTGGATGGCGACGTAGAATGCCGGGGCGTTGAAGGTTTCGAACATGATCTGCGTCATCTTCTCCCTGTTTGCCTTGGGATTAAGCGGGGCCTCAGTGAGGAGGACGGGATGCTCCTCGGGGGCGACACGAAGCTCATTGTAGAAGGTGTGATGCCAGATCTTCTCCATGTCGTCCCAGTTGGTGACAATGCCGTGCTCAATGGGGTACTTGAGGGTCAGGATACCACGCTTGGACTGCGCTTCATCACTAAAACATAGATGAGACATCACGTTGTGAGTGCTTTCATGTCATTTCTTTCTCTCGTTTGCCGCATTGGTATCAGGACGCACCCGACGTAAGAGTCCTTTTGTCCCATACCGACCATGACACCCTGATGACGGGGACGTCCAACGATGGACCTGGGACAAGAGATTGTCAGGGTCGTGTCCTCATGCCCGCTGCCTTCAAAGACGTCAAAACTTACGGGAAGACAGCACGAGGCGCGTCGTCACCTGAGTAAGAGGACGACAGTCAGGACCAGTCTGATCGTAATATGCAAGTACGGAGATAGAGTGGGCTCACCAGCGACTTCAGTCCAGATCGAAACGACATCGAGGGCGCAATCTGATCAGCATCAATGATTCATGGAGATCGGAGCCCACTGTAGCTACTCACAGCCGGCCTTGCACATTCCGGAGCCATTGTCAATCACCTAGAGAGATACGATCGCGACGTTGAGCATTTTGCTGGTCTGAAGTGGAATCCTTCGCTCGAGAGGATGGGCCAACTTACAAGAGCAGCGACTTCGTCTTCCATGATAGCTTCTAGATATTCGTTATGAGAGTTGGGAAAAGAAAGGAGAAGATCGTTATATGGAGTCTGCCAGAGGGGAGTTGGAAGAATGGAGAGCAAAGTCAGCGATCGCTCGACGGCTTTTTGATAGGCGTGATTGTGACTGCGTCGCTTGGAACTCTAACAGAACGCCAAGGGCGCAGCCCATGTGTCACGAAGAGCTGGCCTCGCCGCAGTGCACAGCGAGGAATAACAGTGGTGGACGTCGTCAAGCGACTCACCTGGAGCTAGCGCGATTGAACAGACGGAGCAGTTGGAAGGATTGGGAGAGCTGCGACTTCAAGTAATTGGGTTAGGGCTTGAGATTATGTAACTCAGATCGACTGCGCTGTATCTGGCGCCCGGTGGTGTCTGTCACTATGCCAGAGACAAGCGCTGCCATGGTCTAAGCAGCAGACAGTTGGATCGGTCCAGAGTGGAGACCTCTTTTGCGTGGTAGTGGGCAGATGGATCGATTATTTGCCAAGAAATCAACCCCGATGAACCAGCAACAAGTTCTCATTCAGAAATATGCAATATGAGACCAATACAGGCCCCATCACTTCTTTGCAGCCGCCGCCTTGTCCTTCTCTTCGTCTTCATTCATGCTCATTGCAATCGCGGCCGCGATTGCTTCTTCCTCGCTCATCTCCTCATCACCCAAGTTCCCTCCCTCCTCCTCATCTTCCTCTTCACCGTCATCGTCTTCATCTCCGCCCATCTCCACATCCTCATCTTCCTCCCCGCCCGTGCCACCTTCTTGCCGAGAGAGGAGCATCGCCTGCGCAAGTTCCTCATCTTCGGCGTCATCGTCCATCAAGTTGACAGCAGCGGTGGGAGCGGCCGCAGTTCCAGTCCCCATCGCTGCGGTAGTTGGCGCGCCTCCTTCAGGAACTGGGGCGAGGGTGTTGGCGGCTGCGCCTTGAGCTGCCGGGGCTGTCGCAGCTTGCCGCGCTTGTTCCTCCTCCAGTGACATACGCAGGGCCTGATTGTGTTTCACACACAACCACGAAAAGAATTGTCAGGATCTTGGCTCTAAGGTAATTGCTCTCAAAGGTGTCCGTACCATTGCCAGTTCGGGGTCTAATGTTGGGTCGACACCGAATTCAAAGCCTTGGCCTTGGCCACCAACGCCGCCTGATCCAGATGCTTCTCCTCCAAAATCGCCGCCGGGCATGCCATCCTCACCAGCAACGATTGGTGAATTGATGATCGCGTCGGATAGGAGATGGTGTCCGGTAGGAACCGATACCAGGTGGCTAGAATGACAAGTATCAGAGCCGCTCAGTGTCGTCGGACTGGGCTCTCCCGATGTATATATGCATGCTCACGAATTCTCTCCGCTCTGCACACCCTCCACAAACGCCTTCAATAGCCCCTCATTCTCCTCCATCTCATCCTCACCAAAGCTCACGATATCCACCGCGACGTTGTTCTTCTTCAGTTTCTTCGCCAACCTGACCAATGCCTTCTCGTCGGCTTTAGGCCTGAGGGGACTCCCAACAAAAGCGATGATGCGTTGACGTTGGTTCTTATTCTGTCTATGCTTAAGGGCGAGTTGAGCGACCTGGAGGGAGGTGGAGAGGTCGGCTTCGTGTGAGATTTGGGTGCTGTGGAGGCCAGAGAGGATCTTGCCCATATCAGTGGTTAATGTAGCAAGGACTTGAGGACTAAATGCGTTGAAAATATGAAGATAGGATTTGAAAAGAATGTTAATCAATTGTCTCCTTCAATGCAATTCTATTGAATTCTTGAAGACACATACGTCTTTCCAGCCATGGTCATCAGCCCGACCGTATTCTCAGGATTAGCGTTCGTTTTTCTCCCAAAGATGACATTGACGGCATCGCTCTGAGCGCCGAAACGTGTAGGCGCGTAGTCTCCGTTGCGCATGTATTCTGAGTTGTCAATTCTACGGGCGAGCGCGAGTATAGGTTGTCAAAGTTAGTTGCCGCTAGGAAAGCTGTTCTGAGGTGAGTAATCACATGATCATAGTAGCCTCAAGAACCATCTCTGCGGGGCTCGGATGATTAAGGAAGGGAGGGGGGGAAGAGATAGAGATTGAGGGTTGGAACGCGTTCTGTGTCGAGCGACGCGTCAGTCTAAACGGAGACGACGGCGTCTCCAGGTCTTGTGCCTTGATCACATATTCACATCTTGACCTACTCTCTTCTACTACATTCTGCCGAATATGGCAGCCTCTGCAACTGCTTCTCAGACTGAAGCCGCCCAAGCTAGGCTACCTCTCGGATACCGAGATCAGTGCTCTGCGTGAGTCGTAGCTCTCGTAAATGTGTGTACAGACAACTGAGTACGGGCTGTATCTCGCATGAACAACCGACGGTCTCGCCGTTTCTGGTCTACTTGGGCCTATTACAGCTTGCTCATCCCTTTAAACAAGTGCCGACGGTCGAATAACTATATGCCTTGGGAGTGCGAGCACGAGAGGCATGGATATGAGAAGTGAGTTCCGTACGTTGTACCCAGTCGCACGGGACCTTGTTGCTCATCTGTCGTCTGCTCTCTCGCTCAATCAAGGTGCCAGTATGATGAGTAGGTTCATTTAAATATATAATACGCGCTTTCACAGGCTGATTTGACCACCCTTCAGCCTGATGCGCAGAATGAAGGAGCTCTCGAAGCTGAAGCAAGCAGCAGCATCCACATAGTGATCATCACTACAAATAGATGCTATTGACTTTGCTTCCCGGACGCTTTCGAGCTCCGAATCGCACACCCTTCGAGCATTTATAATTTGGCGTTAGCCACAAAAAGAGACTTCGTGATTATATTTATGCTGCTGTTGGTGCCGCTATTGGTGCTGTCCCCTTCTTCCACCCCGGATGATCTTCCTTCCACTCCTGCACCGCCTCGTCATACTGCTTTTTCACCTCTTCCGCAGTTGTCGCCTTCCCGAACGCCCCCGCGAACTGACCAGCTGGGTCCATGAGGTAGAAGTAGATTGAGTGGTCTACGAGGTAGTCGTCACCTTGATGCCACAACGTATTGAGGGTCATCAGCATTGTGCCGTACAGATAAGATTTGCATAAGAACATACCAGGCTTGGTGTCAGGCGGGGTCGAGAAGTACACTCGATATGCTTTACACACGCTCTTGACCGCATCATACGCGCCGGTCAATCCAATCATATGCGGATGAAAGTCTGGATGAAAGCCGCAAGTCAAATCAGATTCATTTGCGTCTGGTATGGTTTGAGAACTTGGCGGTGCTAACCTTCGAGGTATTTTTTCACTTGGTCAACGGAATCCCTTGCTGGGTCAACAGAGATGAAGACGGGTTTCACTGCATCTGAACCATATTGCTTCTCTAGATTGCGGTGAATTCCCGTCAGACCTCAATCCACACGAGCAGGAGAGTAGGTCACCAACGCTGACCTATGGCATCGACCACTACACCCATCTTGTCCAACTCCTCTGGGCATATATCAGGGCAGTTGGTGAAGCCAAAGTACACCAGGCTCCAATTACCCATCAGGTCTTTCTCTGTGAATGGTTTTGCATCCTGGTCTAATAGGGAGAAGGGACCTCCGACCTTTGGTCGTCCTTTGTGCGCATATATGAATGCTGTGTTTATATAGGTTCAATTCGATGACGATGTGACACACCAGACTTAGAGCTCTTGAGCTCCTTCGCTCTCCTCTCCTGGACCTTCTGCTTCTCCGACTCGAAATAGAAGTAGAGGCCGCCTCCAGCGAGTATGAACAAGACCCCGGCTCGCCACGTCGCTGGCTGTTGCGCGTGAATTAGTTGCACACCTAGTATTACAGCAAGTTGAGAGAGCAATAGACCTACGCCAATAGCATCCCGATCTCTCGCAGCTTGCTCTCTGGTGCTATATGGCCTCTTTCCAAAAGTTGACGAAGGAGCAGGTCGAGCAGTGAGACGCGACGCACTTCCAGTGGATACAAACCTTGAGGAGGTGACTGGACCACTTTTCAACTGCCCTATACATCGAGTAAGAGGCGATACCGAACGTCGTAGAGAGGAAGCCATGCGCGGAAAGGCAGCAGTATCGAAATGGGCCAAATTGTACTGGTTGCACTGGGATTCAATTCGGATGTGGGAACGCTGTGTTGCGGAGAAATCAAATCACCGCAACATCACTTGTTACCACCACAACAGTACCTCCCCTTCCACCCCATACCATATCCTCCAGGATGAGGATTCGAATAGCGACGCGCGGACCTCTCCCTCCACTCAAGGCTTGGTATGGCATAGATCCATCCACCGTGCTCAACAAACCTATCGCTGCTCTCAAATTGGACCTCATCAGTGATCTAGCGCATATCTTCTCTTCTGTGACGGAGAACTTCTGGCTCGTATTGGAACTGGATGGGTTCGAGTTGCTTGATGAAAGTATGGTCGGTTCCGTGGTGAAAGATGATGATCTAATCGAGTAAATTCTTTACCTATCTCTCATCCACATATTTGGCTTATTTCTGGGACAATGCACAGCATAACAGTCAGTGAAGCTACAAAACTGCCAAAGGAAACACAACCAACTTTGGGGAAACGAAAGATGTCTGAAATGTCGGAGGCTGGTGAGCGTCCCTTCTTACGTCGCGATCCATACTCTCGTTCTTCTTCGATTGACCCACTCGTCTTACTTCCCTCTAGGAGAACAAGTGGGACCGACGCCAGTTAAAAGGCCCAAACCTATTTTTGCCATTTCTGGATCAAAAATTTCCGCCGCCGCCCTCGTTCCCCCTACGTCCTGGGCTTCGAAGCCAATGCCAGCGAAATCATCAATACCGTCAGTGGTCCCTAGCTCAGACTCAGACTCGGAATCAGGTTCAAATTCCGACTCGAGCTCGGATGCTTCCTCATCAGACGAAGAAAGTAGCAATAGTAGTTCCGGGGAATCTTTCTCGTCGTCGAACTCGTCGTCGGGCTCATCGTCAAGCTCTTCCTCGACCCCTTCTGTCAAAAGCAATAAACACTCCGCCCATGTGAAGGAGCGGATAATACCCCAACGATCTCACACCCAACATCAGCTACAGCAAGACTTCCTCAAACCACTCTTGAGAGAGTAAGTGCGCGCAAGGTATCCTCATGCCCTAATTTTTCTTATTGACCCACGCGACCACCTATGCATTTTAGGCTGCCAGAAAAGCCCCACGTGCCACCTGGCCAAGGAAAGCAGTCCACTCGAGAACGTAACCGACGAAGGCGTCTCGCGCGTCAGCACCAAAGGGCGGGAGCGGGCATAGAAGCGGATGCGGGAGGGAGCAACACCAATGTGGACTCGATACATCCCAAATATTCAACCATCGTATCTATTGACGAGCTTAATACCTCTGCGGAAGCACCAGCCCAATTCTCGTTGCCTCAGGCCGTTACACCTCCATCAGGATCCAAAAAGGATGGAGGAGGGGGAGGGGAGCTGATGATGACGAGCTTGAAGAACAGCAACAAGCGGAAAGGCTTCAAGGATCGGCAAGCCGGCCGTCATCCCGAGAGGATCGTGTTTGATGACTCGGGAGCAAATGCTGCAATAGTTCCCCCAACGCTCGCTTTATCGAGGTTTAAGTCTCAACCCAATCTCCCTCAGCTGATCCCCCCATCCGAACGCACAGACCTTCCTCGAAACCTATTCGTCACTAGCGTGGATGTAGAGGCGGATTTATGGAACGGCAAAGGGGCGAAGTCGAACAAGAATGGGAAGAAAAGCGCGAAAACGGGGGGTGGTGGCACTTGGAATGGCTACTTGGATCCAAGCAGCTTTTATCCTGTTGGTCGGGCGGAGTTAACTATGGAATTTGAAAGGGAAGCCGGGGAACAATTTCTTCCACCTGGTCATGGGGAGATGGATATGGACGTCCACCTGGACTATGGCGAAGACGAAGAGCGACAGGTCGCGAGCGTGCTCTCAAAACGCGGCCTCCACTCCAACTCCACCAGCACTTCAACAACAACAAATGGTCGGTCAGAGTTTGCTGTTGCTGCTGCTGCTGCTGCTGTAAGCCCTGACGGAGACGTGGTGGATTGGCCGTTGATTGAGAGATTATGGAATACACTTCCTGTGGTGGCTGATCCGAGGAGGAATCTGAGACCAGGCGTCAGGGTTGGCTGGCAGGTGAGTGCTCCACGCCAACATTTCGCGCAATGTCTAACTTCGTGGTGCTGCCTACTTCGTTGTTGTAGGCCCTTGGTATCGACGCTGCTACGCTCACGCCTCAGAAGGTCTTGCATCTTGCCCAAATCTTGAAGCGGTCTGGCGAGGATTTCGGTGGTACAGTAACCGTGAGGATGCTCATACGTCCCGGTGTGGACGATTTTGGGTTTGGATTGAGGGTCGCACATAACGATGAAGGCAAGGATGGTACAAATTGCGAATCGCCGGTTGATGGGCATATTGACAGAGAGGGGGAGGAGGTCTCGTTCGCCTTGGGAGATACGAAGGAATGGCGCTTGATTGCATAATTCTTCATTTCGATCGATCTCAACATATTCCATCAAGTTCTTCAACTCATAACACATCAGGTAGAGATGCCCTGGATTGTTTCAATTGCAGAGGTCGAGGCAGAGGCGGAGACAGCGTCCAACGACCCATAGTAGAGCCGTCCAGCTACCTCGCTCACAACCCAGTCCACTCCCACGACGACATTCGTACCGAGGACGGCGCTGCATGAGAGGATCTTCCATTGGTGTGTTGTGAGCGCAGTGAGGGACAATGCCTGGAGTGGGCTCCAAAAGCGCTCAGCCAGCCCGCTGAGACCCATTCGCCAAAGGCTAACTTACGTCTCTTATCTCGTCCGCGTTCATTGCACCGTGGAGATCTTGCTTGTTCGCAAAGACGAGGAGACTCGCGCCTGCCAACCGCTAATTTGAAATGATGTTTTACTGGTTAGTCACCACGCCTTGAACGAGACACCCCCATGACGAACGTTCTCTTGGAGTAAACTGTGCAGCTCTGTCTTACAGTCATCCATCCTTAGTCGATCAGATGAGTCCACTACCCATACGATGGCATCAGTTTGCTCGAAGTAGTTTCGCCAATACGGTCGCAGGACACGCTGACCGCCCACGTCCCCTGGAGGTTGAACAATGATTTAATGGCGATTCTCGGGATTGGCTGGAGCACCGACAGACTGACAGATGTTTAGAGTATATCTGCGAATGAATTGAGGACAAGTCAGAGCGACTCATCTACAGAGCTGTGACTTCCTTCAGAACTCACTTGCCATGCAGAAACGTCTTGATCTCGAATCCGAGCGTAGGGCTCACAGTTGTTATATCATCCCCATTCAGACGTTTTATGATTGTCGTTTTGCCTGCGTTGTCCAAACCTCTATTGGTAAAGACACGGTGTGAGGAGGCATGGGTCGATTGTGATTATATGTTAATGGTACAAACAAGAAGAGGATCCTCATCTCTCGTTCCTTCTGCCTCTGTTTGCGTATAACAGTGAGTAGGCCCATGTTTGTAAAAGGTGATGGTAGCCGGAGGTGACAGGTTGAAACATCCGTAGATAGCTGCGATCTCCACGTAACAATCTCGCCGCAATAAAGCAAAATAGTTACTTCTGCGACGATGGCGACGCAATGGACGGCACAACTTGGTTCTTCTCCTCTCCAAGCTGCAAGTTTCTCAACCGTTCGTGCGCCCTCCTCAACTTCCTCGCACTCCTGACCTGCCTCCTCTTCTTGTTCTCCAACCCTCCCCTAGCCACCCACCTCTTGTACTTCTCCTGTGTAGATCTCTTATTCAATTCTGTCTTCCACTTCCACTCGGCGATACGCTTGGCCTCGCTAGGTTTTATCCTCCTCCCACCCAGCTCTGCTCCAGGCCCAGTCCGCTTCGCACGTTCGAGCTCTTGCTTGAGGATATCTTGTTGTAGTGCAGCTTCTGTCGCTTGCTTCTCTTGCCAACGTTTCTGCTTCTTCGCCCGAGAGTGAGGGTTGGATAGTTCAGCAGCCAGGTAGTGTTCCATTGGAGCTTGATTTTGAAGGAAAGAAGTCGGAGAGGATTCGGAGTCGGTAGCTGTGATGCTTCGTGGAGTGGGGTTGAAGAAAGATGCGCTTGGATGGAGGGAACGGATGTAAAGGTGCTCGAGGGTAGAGTAATCAACAGCAACACCAGGGTGGTGCGGTGCCCATGTGATCTCTAGAGCGTCTTCTGGTCGTGTATCATACGGTCCAGCTGAAGCATTTTTTTTGTTTTTTGTTTTTGAATACTTGGCTCATCGGCGGTTATCAGAGCAGACCAGTGAAGAGGAGACTCACGTTTCGCCTTCTCAACCTTGGGCCCTTTGGGCCATGGTATGCTTATCCGATTCTTTCGTGCCGGTATCAACGCATTTCCTTCTTCGAGAGGCGGTGTCGGGAGTGCTGGGATTGTAGCAGCTGCATAGCGATTCCAGACCCAGACACCATGTTTCTTGATATAGAACGGTTTGGAAGTAGAAAGACGCGTGGCCCAGACGCTAGCGAAGCAGTACTAATCAGGCTCAGCAGTGCATGTAACGTCGTCTGGGGCTCACTTTTGCTTGACTGGAGTGTCACCGTCCTTGGGCACGAACTCGTACTTACCAACCAGAAGCTGGAGGTTCGAGTAATGCGCCCACTGAAGATTTGACTTGGCTTTCTTGCCACCTTTACCCTATAAATCGCCATATGGTGTCAATGCCGCACGGTGTGCAGAGCCAATCCTAGATGGTAAAGGGTGACCTACCGTCAGCCCTTTGATATACACTCTGTTCATGAGCTTGTCTACGGCGTCCACCTGTCGAACCACCTCCTTATCCTGAAATGCTCCCCCGATGATGCGGACTTTGTCGCCTGGCACAATGTTCCAGTGTTTGATGCGTTCGGAGACTGGGACGCCCTTGTATGGGTTGCGTAGATACGCAGCTGGAGCGTATGCTCTGAGTTTGGTAGGCGCAAGAGCATGACGAAAGTCGCGAGTGAGGGGAGAACGAGTCAAGGTAGATTTAGATGCCAATATCGGCCGGACATTCGGTGGCATTGGAATTGGGTGGGTGTCGCGGTCGAAATTCAATTCTGAGATTCAATAAGCGCCCCAACTTCGACGTTCTTAACTCCGAACAAACAACGGAGTCGATTCACTGGACATGCTGCACTCATCCTCCAACATCATCCAGCCATCCGACGCGTATCCGCATTTTGTAACAGCTAAAAAGTATGTTCTGAGTACATACACAGAGGCTTCCGATCCCCACCCAACGCCACCACTCTCGTACTCGCTCATTGCATTGGGATGTTCAAGGAATGTTGGGAGCTCGTTCTCGAAGAAATCCTCAGTATACTGGACAAGAATGGTCTGGAGGTAATAATTCAGGCTTGGTCCTTTGACTGTCCATATCACGGACAGGACGGCACTTTAACTGGCTTAGTCTCTGCATAAACCTCGAGCTGTATGTAAGCCCCACCACACCTACATCGGCTCACTCTCAGAATCTCCTTACGCATGACACCCCAGTAATCCTGGAAGATGGCTATGGGCGAGTTATTGGTCACTTTCTCGCTGTTGGGCAAGATCGAGGTGCTCGGATCGACTTCTCAAAGCGAAATCTTGTTGCTGTCGGACATTCATTGGTGCCACCAGCTTGCAAGCAAGACTTTTCAGTGGCTAGCTTCCTGTGTCGGACTTGGAAACCCCTGGGAACATTGCTTGCAGGGTATGGCTGCATCAGTCTGACGCCTTCCCAACAGTGCACTTCAAATCCTTCATACTCGTCGAACCAATGCTCAACCCGGTAATGGAGAGGGACATCTCCGCCTGCTGGCCCGCTTACATATCATTTGTCTACCAGCGAAAAGATACATGGGAGTCGTCCGGAGCCACGTTGAATGATATGTGGAGAACCCTGCCTGACAAGTCCTGGGATCGTCGTGCCACCACCAACCATATCACGCACGGCCTTCGTGACCACCCAGCCGCCAACTTCTCAGTAATGCCATTCTCAGGTGTTACTCTTGCATGCTCTAGAATGGCAGAGGCAGTACGTCCATATTCGAATCGAATCGCCTGCTGCTAGCACCACCAATGCAGGGGCACATTCACAGGCAGGTTATCGTGGTACTGAGCGGCTCGCGCGAGACATGGTGTCAGTTTTGGCCGATCTCTCCAAAGTGATTTCCGTTCACTTCATATGGGGCATGGTCGAAGATAGTTTGTGAGTTGGCTCTTCTCATCACACACTGAACAGCGCGTTCTGTCCCAGTAACAATACTTCAGGACCAAAGGAGTTCGGGATGCTTTGATGTACGAGTCCGGGATCATAGTCGCGTCGCACCAGTGGATACCTAATGCGGGGCATCTGGCAAGTTTAGGATTTGCGTTCATACGGTCAAGCCCAAATGACGTTAATAACCTGTCAGGCTCTCCAGCAAGCGCCTCTTGACACGGCGGCTGCCATCCAGCAGGTGGTCCGGAGCATCAGCTGAGAGCAGGAATGTCATCAAGATTGTAATGGTGGCATGCTTCTATGAAGTCGCCTTGATCGCACATCCCATTTGGCGACGTCTGTCCACGCTATTTACTGCCTTCGTCAAAATTCTTGTAAGACAAGTGGTACATGGCTTGACATAAACAAGAACAAGATGTATATGACAGTTCGAAAGCTGTGAGATCACAGAACTAGATATGCGTCGACTATAGAGGGTCAGGAAGTCGGAAGAAGAGCGACAAACACAACGGGTGAAAGGGTACCAGTGAACACAACTACTCAAAGAGGTCCTCATCAGAGTCAGAAATGGTCTCTTTGCTTTTTCTAAGGGGTTAGTAGAGATCGGTCAACATTCACATAGGGATGAAGAGCATGGGAAAACACACATGATTTTCCGTCGCTTTTTGACGTCCTCATCCTCGTGATCCTCTTCGTCATGAACCAGCCGCTTCTTCGGTCGTGGCTGGAACGACAGAAGTAGCCCACAGCGCCAGTTAGCAAATGCTCATAGCTCCTTCAGCACAAGGATAAACGATGCTTTGCTCGCCTTCTTCGGCTGCTTCGGGGCGCTGTCATCGGCTCCAGACAACTCCGCCATGGGTTCATCACCATCGTCATCGGCATTTTTCTTCCTCCGAGGGCCACGCTTCCGTTTTGGTGCTGTCGCTTCATCCGCGCTACCACCTGGCTCGGCCTTGACCTTCTCTTTCTTCACACCGGTCTTTCGTCTGGGTTTTCGATCTTCCTCGTCCTCTGACTCGTCCTTGAATGCTGCGGTCCATTGAGCCGCCGTTTCCCGTGCAACACGCCGAGCTTCCCGCAGTGCTTCATCACGCTGGTGTTTAGCTGCTTGTTCTGCCGCCTGTAGAAAGTCCGCTAGCATTGTCAGGGCAGCATAATAATGATTCGATTATCGGGGCTTACGATCTGAGCTTGATGGCGTTCATACTCTTCCTCCCTGAGCTTCCGCGCTGCAGCAACCTGGGTTTGCGATTCAATATCATGCTTTTGCTGATTCGCCATGTGTTCATCAGCCTTTCGTAGCATGCTCTCCCCGTATTTTCGCCTCTGATCGGCAATGTCCTTGCTGTAGGGAAGGTTTTTCGAATCATCTGATGCCAAGCAGTTGAAGAGCCTAGTGGAATCAGAATGATGATGGCACACCCATTTAGTTGGACGGCTTACTTTTGCGCGTGTTTCGCGTGGTCAATGGCTCGCTCTAGGTCGTCCGATGATCGCTTGGACATATCTTCGATTGAGAGGAGCATCTCGAGCGCTTTCTGCTCGATCATAGCTACGTTGTATAAGATAGACTTGTCATGGGATTGAATGTGGAGAGCCTGTCGGAATCTAGAGTTAGACTTCTGTGCATGAAGGGGGCGGGGCCGAATGGGACGAACCGTTTGGGCAAATTGTAACGCGACCTGGATCGATGTGAAGGCCTTGTCCTTGGTCCCCTTGGCATACCATGAACGCGATAGATACAGTAGCGTCGCAGCGTTCATGCCATGGTAGAACCGATTTGAAGCCGTCTCGTACTTGAGAGAGGTCAGCACCCGTCTGGTCCGCGGTTATATGGAAGCTTCCGAGCACTCACGCATTCGATCGCTCGTTCAAATTCATCCCTCACAAAGTAGCAATGCCCCATGTTCACGTACACGCTCCCGTCATTCAAGCTCTCTTTGACCTTCGTAAGGGCCAAGAGTGCCTCACGTGCATTGGTTCTCGCCTTAGCATCGTTCGTACCTTTCCCAGGCGCCCAAGAGTCCAATACGTCCTCCGCCACAATGATCGCTAGTCCTTGAGCTGCCACAGCACAGGCAGGGTCGTGTGTCAAAGCATTGATAAAACTTGACGCGGCTCGTGTGAACGTCTTGATACGCTCAGCATTAGCTTCCTCCGTTCGCTGGCGGCCTTCGCGAGCCGCATGGTGCATAAACCAGCCGTATGCACAGAGATTGTAAACGTCGTTTGAGTTTTGCTTTAACGAGGCGGAAGTAAAATCGGCGCCCTCCTTGTACCGATTGCAGTTGTAGAAGTACCAAGTGTAGAAGGCGCGTGTATTGATGTTGGTTGGCTCCGCCTCCATGGCTTGTTTGATCCATTGATGGGCTTCGTCATGCTTTTCGATGTTGATGAGCATCCGAGCGCGACCAATCTTGGCTGGTTAGGATAATCGAAGATCAACCTCTGAACAAACAATTGTCGTGAAAAAAGAGCGTACCGTCAATGTACTCTGGGTGTTTACCCAACAGTTTATCGTATGCCTCCTTCGCCTTGTTCGCGTCGCCTTGTTCCTCGTACACCCTCGCCAAGTTATACATCATGGTTGTGATGATTCCGTCTGCGGTGGGAAGCGAGCTTGAAGCACCAACGGTGATTGCCTCTTGGTAGGCATCCCTCGCCGCAATTAAATCACCTTCCAGATGCCGCATAACCCCAAGATTATTGGACACACGCGGATCTAACGCTCCGGCTACTGTTTGAACACGAGTGGCCTCTCGATATGCTCTGGTGGCTCTGTCGAGGGATTCGCTCTGCCACAACCGGGCCACGTCAATATGCATCTCCGCATCTTCCGCTTTGTCATGCAGGTTTTTGTTTTTGGGTTGCTGCTGCACTGTCCGGGCAACTTTTTCGAAGATGTCTCGTGCTTTCTTGCGCTCGACCATAGCATCGGAGGATGATAGGGAAGGACGCGAAAGGGCGCAGATTGAAGCCAACATGAGCTGTGCCTCAACGCAGTCTCCTTTTTGGGCGAGAAGCGTATCCAGTGCGTGGATCACAGCAGGAAGTTCGTCTGGAACAAATTTCCGTCAGTTATGAGTGACTTGAAGGGCCGCTTTGACAGACCAGAGATGAGATGCATCTGAGCCTTGCCAATCCAAGCCAGAGATTTGGTAGGTGCGCTTTCGGCAGCAGAAGTGTAGTGTCGCATCGCCTGCTCATGGAGACCTAATGCATGGCATGCGCGTGCGGCGCGAACTTGAGCATCCGAGACTACGGGGAGCGTGTCCGCATACTGGATGGCACGTTCCGCCAACTTTAATGACTATTGCAATGAGATGTTAACCCTCCATGCCCTATCTTGTAAACGAGCGCAATTCCTTACCCTCTCGTGCAAGCCTTGGCGATCAAGGACTTCTGCGAGAGCACTCGCAGCCGCCGCCCCAAGACTGCTGTTTGCTTCGGCCTTGAAAACAGCGGACAGCATTTTAGAACCATGAATAAAGCTCTGTTGCCGATCCTCTTGCGACGCGTCATCTCCTGTCCCTTTACTGTGATTCATGGCGCATAAACCTAGGAGAAGGGTAGCTGCGGTGCACTCTGGGTTCTACAAATCGCGTGTCTACAGAACATTCAAATGAATCAGTATGGTGAACAACACGCACCACCTCTAGACTTCGCTCCCAGGCCATGCGAGCCTTCTCATGGTCGTCGAGGGCCCAGAAGCACAATCCAATCCCAACTCTAGGATCTGGCCGGCAGTCCGGACGTAGCTGTAAGACTGTCTGCAATGTTCGCAGAGATTCGCGGTATTGCCGCCGGGAGTATTGAATTCGCGCCTGTCCAACCAGTAATCAGTCAAACACAGAACTAACGCGAACGCGCACATGATGGGCTGCACCTTGCCGAGCAGGGCGACAGTGTTGTGTGAGCTCTTGGATAGCACACCGTCGAACGACGCAGTTGCTTCGTCGAGCTGTCTGCTCGCCAGTTGGTGGACGCCTCGCGTCAGAAAGCTCAATATCTCTATTGGGCCGCTCGTGTCTCCTGCCATAGCCGCTGCATTCATGTGCGTCGTGGCTTCAGCTAAGAAGTCATTCTTAGTCGCACTAGAAGCTAGCCTATCTTGTTCTGAAGGCCACTTTAGCTATACAGTGTTGGGTAGAATTCAATACGGCTCACTCACGAACTTCCTCTCGCGATAGCACCATCTTTGGCGCTTCGCGTGCGTGAGAGAGCGACAAGTTAGCTAGAAGGTGGTGGAGGGACGGCAAGTCCTGTGACTTCTTGCTCCCTTTGAGTTCTGAGAAGGCCGTCACGGTCGTCAGAATTGTGCCGGCAGCGAATGAGCATTGGGACATACTCTGAATGCCACCTTCGACTACTGCTTTAGCATTCTGTAATAGACCCCTTCTCCAATATCCTTGAGCAATCTTGGTGTACTCTCGAGATAGAGCGGACGAGTCCTGAGCACATTCAAGCAAGTATTCGAACTCGGTTTGGTCCGTCGGCAAGTTATCCAAGTCGACTTGAATTTGCTCGCTGTTGTCCATCATGAGCTCTAGTACTCTAGAGGGCGACGAGAGCGCCGAAGGAGACGGCGAGCGAGACATGACAGGATCGTGGATAACTGGTAGAAGGTTGGGTCGCGGTGCGCGGTGACGGTCGGAATTGCAAGGGATAGTAGAACCTGAAAAGCATAACGGCAGCACAGACAAACAAAAGCAGAATATCTAATCTAATCTGGTGTGCTTTGGCTGCGATGTGTCCAGTTGTACCAGTTTCCAGATGGCAATGATGATCAGTGATAGCACGACAGCAACTAGACCCACGGCCCGTAGAGGATGCGCTTTGAGAAAGTCCTACAGTGATGAGAAATCTTCAGTATGCTTGGCTTGCAAAAGGTGCTGTCGAGATCTTTCTCACCTCAAAGATCACCACTTTGTTATGCGCGGACTACAGGGGAAAACATGAGACAAAGAGCGCCCCCATTTTGAGCAAGGCGAAATACAACGTACCCTCATAGTCCGTTCCACAATGTTTTCAGACGATTTGGCATTTATGGCCCCGGCATTGATATCGTCCAGAAGACCGTGGACGGCTGTCGCACTAAACGATATTGGCTGCTTATCGGTGTCGACATCATAGTACGTCAATTGCTGGAATAAGGACGGGTTAGTATACATCCTGTCTTCCGCTTAGTGACTGCATACTGTATGATCTGCCACGATAACCGTAGGTAGATTGTGCTATGAATAGCTGTTTCGTCAGCGAAGGACAAAACGGAGTGGAGAGGATAGCAAGAACTTACGGCCTTTATGCCATACATGCTCTTTAGCCATTTACCCCAAGTCTTGGCGTCCATCCACACGAAGAGAACAGATCGTCCATTAACCTTCTTCCCAGTCTTGTGCCAATCCCGAGCCATCCCGTGAAGCTTGGCCTTCTCCACAACAAGACGCTCCGCAAGCGCATCATCCGTATCCAAAGCGGCTATCACAACGTAAGGACCATTCTCACCCTTCATGATGGTCTGGAAGTTCTGTCCGTTAAGCTCGGCTGACGTCGGAAGCTTGTTCTCCGTGAGCCATTGAGATATATCAGAGACGGTCGTGGATGTGGTGATAGGGAGCGTGTTAGTAACTTCCGATTGCTTAACTACGGCGAGGATTGGTCCATGCTGTTCATCCTGTCCGAGATGCGTCCGAAGTAGATCGTCCAACGATTTTACCAGCGGGGGGTCACCCAAGAGGTGCTTTCCAGCTGTCTGCACCTTTTCCTGGATATGGAGCGGAGTATGAAGCGCGAAGGCTCGTGATCATAATCGTTGGTAGAGCTCACTGAGTGATCGTTGGCAGCACCGGCAGTTTCAATATACACGAATACGACACTCTCCTTCTTCGCCATTTCGATGAAGTCGGATTTACCCAATGCCCTGATACCTCTGAAGGAGTGTGTGTCAATACTGAACGACAATTTGGAGGTAATGATAGAGACTCACGGAGCTGTAGCCTTCCTGGCAAATGCCTCCATCGGTTCCAGCTTCCTCGGGGCACGATACTCCACCTTATTCCCTCCATCATAAATAAACAACATTGGATAGCCTTCTATCCCCTCTTTACGACACAGAGCTGCGTTGTTATCACAGTTCACCTCAGCGACATTCATGACACCTTTCATCCGTGAAGCCAGCTCGGCCCACACTATCGGAAATGAGCGAGTCTCTCGTGAGCTAATATGCCAGCCACCTGGAACGCAAAGTATGCCAGCAAACAGATGATGCGTACATACCAGGAGCCAGCTTCTTGCAGTGCCCGCACCAGGGTGCGAAGAACTTGACAAAGACAGGACCTTCTTCGAGCACATTGGAGAACGTCTTCTGAGAGAGCGATAGCAGCTTTCCTTCCGGGTTCATAACCTTTGAAGGGGTGTGCTCCGCAATTTTGGAGTCGATGTAGGTCACAAGAAGTTCCATACTTCTCTCCCCTTCAAAAGTCTCAAGCTCCTTGCCGTTCCGATATCTGAGCGTTTGAATCACGTAAGCATATAAAGAAGGATGTGAGCATTGTATGTAGCGACGCACAGCTTCATGTCCGGATAGTGTCGGATATTCTGGGCCGTGCACAAATCTGGATCCATAAAGTGAGTGCTTGCAATACTCTGTACAGGGAGGGTACTCGCCTCCCTGCGCCAGGCAGTTCACTTGCGCCATATGAAAATCATTGGTCTTCTCCAAAGGGTCATACTTCTCCGTGAGGTTTCGCCAGGTAGGCTCAAACCGACGACAATGCGGGCAGGAGGGACTGAAGAATTCGACGAGCCTATGTAAGTTTCAGGAGTCAAGGTAGGCGTTAATCGCGTTGCATTTATGGGTCTTGAGGGATGAGTGTCTCACCAAAGGCCTTGTGATGTGGTGCTCGAAAAATCTGTCGAAGTGAGCCCACGCAAGGGCGAAAGTGCCTCAACAACTGGAGCAGCAAAGACGAAGGCGGCAAGAGAGAATAAGAGGGGTGATAATGAGAGCATGGCTCGCATCAGTTGTGTTGCCTTTCGGGCAGTTCTAATGTAGACCAGTCAATATGAAAAGGCTCAGGGTGAGAGGGCAAGAGGAGACGAAATAAACAATGGGAACACCAGAAGGATGACAGAGTTCCAGGTGGTGATAATCAAAGACAGTAGGTGTTAGCACTTTGAAAGTAGGGGAGAGAGTGACAGCAAGGTGGAGGCACCCTACTTCGGCAAGCGCCGGCGACACGTCGGTATTCAGAATTGGTTCCATTGCCCAGGTATTGCGCGCAACGTTGAGCGTTGAATTTATATGTAGCTGCTACAATTATTCTAATCCAGCAAGTGATTACAATCGACTCGACATGTTTCTTGAAGCCGCTTCGGTTAGTAAGACTTGCATCACCGCGTCAGCCACACCTAGTGGCGAGACTTGGAGAGCCTGAAACAGTTCCCTACCTATCAGCAGAAGAAACCCGATGTAAATACAACTGCATACCAGATGTCCAACACCGGGAATCGATCGAGAGGAGGCCGCTTTGATCCCGCTTTGAGACTCGTCTCCGAGAGCCTCCTGGAAAGGTTGCGATCTAGTGGATGTAATGTGTGAGGCAGCGTTTCGTCAAGTATCACAAAGGTTGAGCCAACAAGACGGACATGGCATCCTTGATCCCACCCCAAATAAAATGTACAGGGATTTTGCCGGAGATAGGTATCAAGGCCTCTCCCATCTCTCCCATGAATGGCCCGCCGCCACGATAACAAGCCTGAAGAAAGTTCGATAAATTGAGAATTCCTAGCATATTCCAAGCATTCCAGGTTTTTCGGGACAGCTTACAGCTTCATGGAACCTCGAGCACGACAAGACGACGCCATTGTACGGAAAGACGGAGAAAGCCTATGAGGCGGAACGTCATTAATCCCTGTACTATACAAGTAATCTAAGTGCAATATTAAGTTCATACCGATGCAGGATGCGGCCGAAGCGCATGTGTTACAAACAGTTCAATCATTGCGGGATCCCAATGTTTGTATCCTCTAGTTGAGAGAAGGTCCTTGGCGGCCGCCTTTCGGGAAGGCCAGACGTCTTGCCGTTGATAGGTCGCCACGACCCACCTTTCTCCTGCAGAGCGTGGTGTCTTTTTGCCTGGAGGGGTCAACATGGGCTCGACGAGGATAAGCGATTTGAAGATGCCAAGTTCTCGCTGCGCCCACACTCTATGCATGTGACAAAACCGTTAGGACAGACTCGACACTACGAACATGCCCCTTTTGGATATCACTCACAAGCTTGTGGCACCCATCGAATGGCCCATAGCATACAGGTTACGTTTGGAGAAGTCCACTCGGGCTCCTCGCTCTTCACCTGCGAGCAGGAATCGACCAACAGCATAACCATAATTATCCCATGAAACTTGAGTTGTGACTCGGTCAGCAACGGTGAAACGATTGTTGATATGTGCTGCGCAGCTCACATGTCTCGGTAAAGTTTGTGCGAAGAATTTCCTCGTTCAACACAGCGGCATCTCCATGATTGATCGAATCGATGGTCCATGCATCCCTTATTTTGACCGTCGAACCTGGCATGGAACATTTTTCGAATAGGTGTCGCATGACAATTTCCCAACTCTCCTTGTGCATCCCTGTGGCATGGGTCAGGACCAAGGTGATAGCAGAGACGTCATGAGCAGACGAGTCCTGGGTCCGTGGGTCGCTATACCTCTTGACGGTGATGTGATAGGGATAGTCTATAGATGCCTCTAGAACGAATGATGTGATTTCAAGTGGCATCTTCCTATCCAACCTCGAGATGTGTAATCGGGGGTGTCGATGGTGGTTCGAGTTGCAAGGCCAAACAAGAGTCCTATACCTGAGCTGACGAATCTACCCGAAACCTCCACTTGTGTCTCACGTATAGGTTTCTGATACACATTTGACGACTGAAATGAGTAGCTGTGGAGGGAGGTACGGCTCCCGCCGGAGAGGCTTTTTGCTTTTGATTAGCGAGTCGAGCAAGACGTGATGCTTCTGATTCTGGAGATATTATCCATGATCCAGGTTGCAAGAGGACGGGGGTTAGGCGTCTGTATCTGTGCGAAATTTGTCCTGGTTGCTTGCTGGGTCGACGGGCTGGGAGAAGTAGATAGAGGGGTATGGACAATGCTATCTTATCCACATCGACCCCAGTGAGATGCTCCTGTTCTTGAGCTTGACAGACCGGCCTTTCACGATAAGGAAGTTAGGGAGAGTGGGTATGTGGAATATACATGCGCTCTATGATTCGTTGTCTCCTGTCGGCGAGGAACTGCTGTATATACATGCTAGTGCTATGGTGGATCGCACGTAAAGGAGTCGAATCGTGAAAAAGATGCAGGGAGGTCACTCACGCGTGTGATTAGATTAGATTAGATCGCCGGATGCGCGCCAGAAGTCAGGTTGTATCACAGGAGTCAGATTTTTAGGCGCCACCGAGATAATGCGATCCTGATTGATCATCGGTCAAGGGCACGATTTGACTAGCGCTCAGCTCGCTTACCGAGGTCTTGCCTTGCGTCAAGGAAGGCTCTTATTTACGCAGTGGAGGCACTGCCCGCGCTGAGTAGCCGCGTGGTGCTGCGTGTGGGACGAAATCTCTCTGCACCCAAGATTGGTCACCCACTCTTTGACAGCCAGATCCCGGCCGCCCCGAGGCAATGTCTCGCCGACGTGTGAGACGACCGTCCACAGCGAGTCAGCTGTCTCTGGATCATTGACCAGAAGTTGGCACAAGGGAGGGACTTTCGGGATATGATGGAATACCCTTCGGGGAGTATGAGCATTTTATGCAGTCCGTAGCTATTTGCATTGGTACGTTGCTATTATATCGGGAACAGCCCGCAACACTTCGGTGGACTGGGCCGAGGAGGCAAATTGGCGAGTAAAGTTGCGGCGGCCGGGAGTAGACTAGGCGCCTAATGGTGGAGGGGATTCAGCATTACTCCGAGAGCTTATGTACGTACACGTGCATAAGCAAGGTTAGAGCGCGCTAAATTGCGGAGAGTGGGACGTGTGTCAGTCATCGCTGCGGGTGCGTGTGCTCACATAGTGCTTCTTTCTATGCACTGGCCATAGCGATGATTGGAGGCTGACTCTCAGGAAACCTCGGCGTGACCGCGTCCGTGGTCTGCGCGTCTCTTGCGATGCAACAGGGATCTCACCCGCACTGCGGCAGAGCTCCGCTCACCCCGAAAGCTTACCTCCTCTTCGCATCAGAGATATAAAGATCCGCTATCCGTATGCTTTGCCTCTCGATCTTTCAATCAGCAAATCAGCCACCCCCCCCGGACCCCTCCTCTCCCCTTCTCCTACCAGCAACACCAACACCGCCTTCATATATCAGCCAGAGTCTTGAGCATGCATCTCTCTCATCACACACACGATGCCACTTGGGAGGTCGTCGACCACCGAGAGATTGAACAAGTTCCCTCATATTACGACGAGTCTTGTAAGTTCCCATCTGCACTCGTTTGAAGTATGCGGACTTGGGTGCTAATTTCCTCATGCTCTCCAGTCGTCCAAATTTCGTCCATCTCATCGCGCGAAATCACTCAAACATATACATTTGACTCGCCATCGAGCTCGAGTCATCACCACCACGCGGGACCGTCATCGCCGACACACCGCAACAAGCTGCTCAAGGTGCCAGCTTCGCCTGGAGGCTTTCACCGCCTTGGCTTCCGCATGGGGTCCTCTCGGTCCAGCTCCTTGGCCTCTCCTGACACATCCGACTCGGAGGAAGACCCCGATTTGTATTTTGCCGACTCCTCCGACCGCTTCCGGGATCCCCGCGACTTCACGCCCTCTCAAGCGAGAGATGCGCTCGTGTCTGCCAGGAATCAACTCCTCGCCTCTTCAGAGCTCAGAAAGCTCGGCGGCAACGTGCTTTTCTCAGAAGGGTCAGTCACCCCACCCGAGCCATTTGATATTTTCTCAACTGTATCCTGACGTGGCTGTGCTCCCTCCTTCAGGTATCTGATCACAAAGCTCAGGAAGGGAAATCGTTATCGCATGCAGATCCAATACACTGCCAGGCCTGCAAAAGCAATCACACGGAATGGCGCGCCCAAGTCGCTATTGGCGGGGAGTCCACCATTCATGGATCTTCTCGAAGGCAGTTGGTGATCTACCGTGACTCCCGCTGCTCTCCATTCCCGTTTCTCTCATCACACACCCCACTGTACTTCTACCATCGATTCCGCTTTGACTTTCGCAACTTTACTTCATCCTTACATCATCATCCCAAAACACTTGATTCGTTCTCACATCCCATCACCTCATCTTCAATCTTCAGTACTTGCATTTTGGGACGCTTGGAAGCTTCCTGTTTATTTATCTCTGCATACATGTAACTGTACCAAATGTACTGTACTTGAATCGCCATAACTATTGAAGTTCCAGTGACCTTCTGTGTGGTTAGCTGATGTAATCGTTTCCGACTTTTTATCAGGTTCCGTGCGACCCCCCCGCCCCTCTTTTGTGTTTGCGAACTACAGGTAGCCAAGGGGAAAAGTACGGTCATGTCTGCCTCTCATCAGACGATACTCCCCGCTCGAGACACCACGCCGACTCCCGAGAGAACGCACCGAGCCGATGGCCAAAGGCGTCTCGCAGACTTCATCCGTCAAGCTCACGCACCGCCCATCCCGCAACAGATCCACGAGCTCGGCCTAATGCCCCTCTTCGAGTCCATGCCACATCACGTACCCCCGCGGGAAGCAGCAAGGGACAAGGACTTCGAACAAATCATGAACTTCTTGCACCCAGCCATGTGCCACCTCATTCGCCCCAATACCGTATCCCCCCTCCACGAACCGGCACAGAACGCTAGACCATTTCTACACCCTCAGTACGCTGAAGCCTTCTGGCTCATCATCACGAAACTACAGCCCCACACGGTCGATCCGCTGACCTTGAACCTTCTCGAGTGTGGGGAGGAGCTATACAGACGCTTAGACGCGTTCTTCTCCTTCACCGTCAGGGAATGGTACGAGCTCATACTTCAGGTCAGCGAGGCCTCTCGTGGAACGGAACAGAATGGATATGGAGGACGCGTCCTTGACCTCTACCGACGTGCGTACCAGCATTTCAACGAAGGCGCCCATACGATCGACTATCTCTGTACGTGCTTCAACGAGCACTACGTCATCATGCGCGATCTCGCCACTGGAGGATACCACTGGTTATCCGAGTATGAGAGAGCGTATGTGAACGAGGCAGGGCGGAAGCGAGGGGTTGGGAGGCGGACGGAAAGGGTCAACGAGTTGCTGGTCAAATGGGGTTATCGACCTCGGGACCCAGTGCAAGGACCCATGGATCGCTCTGCAGCGTTGTTGTGTGCGCTTGCTTCTACGAACGAGAGGGTGGTCGTGCCTGTTGCGCAACTCGGCTTGAAGAGGTGGCGGGTAGGGCTGATCGAGCCGTTATTCGCGAGAGGGGTATTTGGAGACGTGGTAGACTATATAGGTACGGTGGCCATGGAAAGGGAGGGGAAGAAAATGATGGTGTTGGAGGTGACAGCTGGCTTGCGTCAGTGTGGAGTCGACCCGTTCCATTATGTGATCCAGGATTTGGAGGAGCTCATCATTTGAGGGAGGGTCAAACTCATCGTATTGCTGTTTTGGATATGTTTTCGACATGTATTGTATCTCATCATGTGCACGAGAGGGGGATACTCTTGATTCGTTCCGCGTTGTGTGATCAACCATTTCCATCCTATCTCAACCGCCGCAGGCAAGGATATTTGTACCACCCAGTGGGCGAGTGAGATGTTTGAGAGTGTTCCCTGACGGCTGGCTGGTAGAGGGGTACGCTGCTTGCATTTTGGCATCCAATCGATTGATTGGCTGATACCCCCCTTGCACCTCCATCATGGGCCAGTCGCACAACACCCCAGCCACGGCAACCAGAGGCAATGCTTGGCTAAACTCGTAACGCCATGTACACAACCGTGTCCGGGGAAGCCCGTCCATCTCACAGAAAAGTGGGTTGTTCTCGTACAAAGGCGGTCGTCGGCGGCGGTATGCGGACGGTTGCGCTTTCACGTTTTCAAGCACGGTCCCTTCCAACAACGGCTTCATCCGTGCTCGTGCTTACTGATCCCTTGCGCATGGGATCATCCGTGATGTGGTTTCGTTCAAACACTGATATTGTTCATGGCGTGGCACAATGCCTATCGTCGTTAATTTCCTGACTCTCCTTGATTCGGAGCCGCCCAGATTCACATACTAAATGGCTCCTGCCTTCCGCTCATTGCCGACCTGGCCACTACCGATATGAATATCAAGATGGAGACCACGTGTCTGGGAATCTGCCCATAGTGCTTGTTACCGTTACTTCGCAATCGCCCGGTCAACGCAGTGGCCTGCTGCTGGTCTGTGACACTCCGTCCTCGAACGTTGTTGTTCCTCAACCATTATGACCTACTGGAACCTGCCGGAAGGACCCCTTAAATCACCATACTTTGAGAAAAGAGGTCGGCGTTGAGCATCTGGCGAGCCTAGGAGACGGGGACAAAGCTGATCTACTGGGATGGATATTTAAGAGCAGGTTTGTCCCACTCGTTTTGTTTTCCATTACCATTCCTACGTTCCCTTCTCATCTCTGCGCTACTCATTTACTACTATTGTCGCTCTCACCGCCATCCACATCGCGCCTTGACATCCAACGTGAACGCATCAACGACTCCTTCACCAATGCCGTCTCCCTTGCCGACTCCATCTGTCATTGCTGAGACTGTTGCCAGTCATCAACGCACTATTCCTCCTCATCATCCCAAGAGCCCTCTGCGGGCTAACCTCGTTGGTGACGCAACTCCCCACTCAACCGCTCCCTCAACGAGCACAGATCGATCGACTGGGCCGGTCATATTCGAAACCAGTGACAACAATTCCTCTGCCGTCAACGGCGACTCCTTCACTCTCGAACCAGGCTTCTTGCAGCGCCTATGGCAGGCTCTTAAGCGTAGCCCAGATGTCCCGAAGAAACCAGTGAACGAACTCAAGAAGGCAGAATGCGCAATATTTGAGATGCAGCACCACTCACGTCTCCTCATCTTGCCCTGCGGACGCCCGTCAAGCGAAATGGCGTTTGGCCAATCACCTTCCTCGTTTGCGCATGACACGCCTCTCCCTCTATACACGAAGAAAGAGAGGCACGATGAATGGATCATACCAGAGTTTTGTTTTGTTTACGGCTTTGGTATGTCTATTTGTTTCACACCTGCACTGATCATCAACCCCACTGAGGACTGAGTTGTTGTATGGCTTGTTTCAGCTTTCTTTCCTCTTTGGATTATGGGAACTTTGTACCTACGTCTAAAGTTAGACGAGGAGTACAATCCGAAACTACTCGACTACCCAGTCACACAGCGTCGGGAGATCAAGGAGGTGTATCGGAAGCGGGAAAAGAAGGCCGCTAGGCATTGTCTCATTGCACTTGCGACTCTTTCCTTCTTCCTTGGGACCATCTTGGTCGTTTACTTCGTCCTTCATGCGCGACAGGCTCGGATTGCGGGAGGCGGCCCAGTTTTGTAGTTTGTATCATTCCTCGGCGTGTCCTTCCACCGTGATATAACCTTACTTAGAGTTGATAAACCATAGTCTGTTATGAATATATGCAGTTGTCTTCGTGCTATACATGCTGCAGTTGAGTACGTACTTTGGCCAAAACCTAACCGAGGGGGGACGAGGGGGTTCCTCGATCGTGTGAACTGGAGATTTGCGAGGGTCAATCGCATCAGATTTAATATCAGTCCGTCAACCAAATCTTTACTTGTACCGCTCTCCTCGTCGCGCCGTCACCATCAGCAACGTTCCATCTGTATCCAACCACCTCCCCAATCTCCAGGACATCGAACTCAACCTCTATCTGGACATCACATCATGTCTTCAGCACCTGGCGCCATCCCTCACCATTACCGGAGGCGCCACTCTCACTCCTCTCCAAAGCAAGAGATCATGGCAGCAGCAGCAGC
>WSTV01000560.1:0-19463 GCA_019632285.1 Tulasnella sp. 332
CCTATCCCAGTCTCAAGCAGTGAGTACCCCTAGGCGATACATTAGTAAACCTCAGATCAGTCCAGGAAGAACTGATCTTACACAGCTATTATCGCATCATGCCTTGACTCCACTATCTCCTTGCAAAGTTTGTAGTGTTGTGGGACGTAGATCTTCTGTCTGTACATAAGCACTTCATCTACCAGGCAATAGTCACTCATCTTTTCTTTGATCTTCGATGGTGTTTTTGCTTCATCCGCTCGCTTTTACTCCGGGTCGATATATGATCTTAAAATCGAACCCTGCTAGGAATAGACTCCATCTAGCTTGTCTCCTTGAAGGTTCTTTGGTTGTCATGAATGTTTCCAGGTTGGTGTGGTCGGTTATTACTGTGGTTTGACCGTTTGCCCCCTCGAGGTGTTGTCTCCGGTCTCTGAAGGCTTCATATATGGCTAGGAGTTCTAAGTCATAGACGTTGTAGTTTCTCTCTGCTGGTGACAGCGATTTCAATGCGTAAGCGATAGGGTGGAGTTTCCCATCTTCTCCTTTCTGAGATAGTATCGCTCCTCTTGCGAATACGGATGAATCAGTTTCCACAATGTAAGGTTTCTCGAAGTCAGGGAAGGCGAGGACTGGGGATGACGTAAAGGCTTTCTTGAATGTGTCTAGGGATGCTTGTTGTTTCTCTCCCCATAGGAACTTCTTGCCTTTCTTTAGCAGATCCATCATAGGTCTAGCTATCTTTGAGTATCCTTGAATGAATCTTCGATAGAAGTTCGCGAACCCAAGAAATACTTGAATATCGTGGACGGATTTCGGTACCAGCCATTCTTCGATCGCCACTATCTTTGATTTATCCATTCTCATTGCGGTTCTGTTGATGATGAACCCTAGATATTCGATCTCGGCTAGGTTGAATTTGCTTTTCGAGTGGTTGGCCCAGACGTTGTTGGCCTTCAACCTTTTCAATACTTCCATGACTATTGCATTGTGTTCTTCTTGCGTCTTCACAAATATCAGGATGTTGTCGAGGTAGATGACGACTTGATGGTCGAGCATATCTCGGAATATGTCGTTCATGAAGAGTTGGAAATTTGCAGGTGCATTGGTGAGTCCGAATGGCATTACTGTGTACTCATAATGTCTGTATCATGTTTGGAATGTGGTCTTCCATTCGTCGCCTTCTGCTATTCGTACATTGCTGTACCCAGATCGTAGATCGATCTTGCTGAAGATCTTTGCTCCTTGGACGTGGTCCATAATCTCATTTGGGAGCGGTAGCGGGTAGCGATTCTTCACTGTCATCGCGTTGAGATCTCGATAGTCGACGCAGAGTCTGAGACTTCCATCCTTCTTCTTCATATACATCACTGGTGCTCCTGCTGGTGACTTCGATGGTCTGATATGCCCCTTCTTGATGTTTTCGTCAAGGTATTCTCGAAGGGCGTTGAGTTCCGTGGGTGACATAGCGTACATCTTCTTGAACAGCGGTGTCTTCCCTGGAAGCAGATCGATTCGAAGATCATAGTTGCGTGCGGGCGGTAGTACTTGAGATTCTTTCTTATCAAAGATTTCTAGGTATTGGTGGAACTGAGGGGGAACCACTTCTTTGGGTTCCTTCTTGGGTTTGGACTTGTCCTCCTGCTCTGCGATCCTGGCCACATGCGACTGTCCTGCTGCAATCTCAAGGGGATTCAGCTGGTGTGACTAGAACACACCAGTGTCGATGGCATCTTCAGAGTGCTTTCTCCAAGCGTTCTCTGTGATGAAGGCAATGTTTTGAGCTCCCTTTTCTAGGTCCGGGATGCTCACTAGGGTTTCCAAGTTCTTTCATAATTCCTCGTTCTTCTTCTGCTTTCGCGGGGCTCTAGAGTCCATGCTGTATGCATCTATATGCAATAGAAGACAGTGCTGAGAGCAGTATCTCGATGCGAAGACCATTCGGTCCGCTGCTTCTTTCGACCATTCTACTTCAGGTTGATGTTAGTGAATCCAAGTGAGACCGATTACTACATCATATCTTCCAATATCAGCTACATGGAATTTTTGTGTGTTCGCGTGGTTTTCGATCTTCAGTTTGCACTTGACTGCCCGATTAATTCCTTCTGCTTGTATGAGTTCTCCATTGATGGCGTATGCGGGTCTGACTGGGATTTCAAAGGTGGGTATTTGATGTTCGTCCACCAGGGACTTATTAATGAAGGTTGATGATGCTCCAGGATTGTATAAGGCAAGGATAGGGATCGCGTTTTGGTCAAACTTTAGGATTGCTTCTAGTTCCAAAGGGGCTTCCGGGTCTTTTCTGATGACAGGGTGATGGGATTGACTATTGACTAGGGCGTTAGCTGTGATAGTAGTTGTCTGGGGTAAGGGTACATCATAGAAAAGGTGCTCAGGCATGGAACATAGAGGATTGAAAAAGTTCTTTAAGCATACAGGGACTGACGGTGATGTGATGTCACACCTCAGTCCCAGCTGTTTCCCTGGTGCTCAGCACTGTCTTCTTGCCTGTTCCTCTGGGCATCAACTCCAGCAAAGGCCCTTCCCGCCTCTTCATCTGCTGCTCTCAACTCCGCAGCTCTTGCTTCCTGCCTTGCTTCGCGATCTCCATCCTATGCAGGCTCAGCTTGTCGATCCAACCCAGCATTTACTGCCAGGGGTGCTGCCCTACAATCCCTCGCGAAATGGCCCATTTGGCTGCACCTTAGGCACGCCCCTGCCTGTCTCCTTCGCTGTTTCTCAGCATCCGTTAGACGTCGGCACCCTCCTTGGTCGATCTCTATTGCGTTGGGATCCCTGAGAGCACCTTGACGTTGTGGCAGTCGATGCTGTTGCTGTTGTTGTTGTTGTTGTGCTGGTCGTTGGGCTCGTTCCCTCATTACCTGTTGCAGGTATGGGTTGGCGTTTCGAGGTTGCTGGGGAAGTATGGGGGCCGGCGGTCGTGGCTGAGTGGGTTGAGTCAGGCACGGAGCTTGGCGACATTCCTCGGCGTGCGCTTCAAAGAGGCGGTTATCGATAGTGATTGCTTCTTCCTGGATGTCAAGGAGGTTAGCGGCCCATCCCAAGGCGGCCTTCACGAGCTTGATCTCTGTTTTCAGTCTGAGCTTATACTGCGACAGCAGCGCTTGGTCATTCCATGTGATGTGGTGCGCGTGCTTGCTGAATTCTGCGGTGTAAGTTGCCACAGACCCTGTCTGGCGAAGGTTTTGTAGAGCAGTCTTGGCCTTGGTGACTCGATCGGGGTCCCTGAAGGCATGTTCGAATGTCTCTTTGAACTTCACCCAGGTATCGATTGTCGGGGCTGCGGAGGATAGGTCCTTGATGATGATTAGGGACCATTTTTGGGCTTCCTCACTGAGGTACCTGATTGTCCAGTTGATCAAGTTGATGTCACTGGTGAATTGCTGTGCCGACATAACCATGTACTGTTCGCACACGGTTATGAATTCATATGCCCTATTGCCATGTTTCTTGCCGTCGTACTTATCAGGTGTTGCTACCTTCAGACCCTTCGGTGGGAGCTGAGGGACGTTTCTATGTGTAATTGAGGGTCCTGCAGGGTTCGGTCTGCTGATGAATACGAATTGGATATGTTGGGGGGCTGGTTGTGTGACTGGGGCTGGGAGGTTGGCTATATTTCTGATGTTCGTGGTGAGATTGGCCACTTGCGTAGCCAAGGCTGCGATCTGTGCAAGCAATTGGTCATAAGTGGGCGGTTGTGTCACCATGGGTGGCAGTAGTATGATTGGTAGGATAGTTGTGATGTGGGGTTGTGGTTGTTGGTACGGTGACGGAGATTGAATGGTGGTGTGAGACTCACTGTCGGAGTTGTGGTCAGATGGGACTTGTGATCGATACTGCTGAATTCATTTGGGAGGCATTTTGATTTAGTCCCAATGAGCTAGGCTCTCGAATGTTGTATGGATAAAGTGTAATTTCGTTTGAACGCTGAGTTTGACATACAAGTAAGCGGGGCAGATGGTGGGGTTGATGTGAATTATGCGTGTGAGTTGCTGTCGTTTGGGATAATAGGGAATGCAAACTTTTGGATAGTAATGATACTCCTGCACTACCCAGCTTCCTGGTAGTACTCGCTTGACTCGTTCAAGATCCTTTTGTTCGATAGCGAACGCGACGATGTGGTTAGTGTCCTGGGCCAATCCGCTGATGTTGTGAGTGTAGAGGTTTGGTGTTTCTTTATTTTGAAAATTGTATCGGAGGGCAGGCATAGAATGTTGTGGAGCGGCTGATAAGATGCAACGTAATGTCACGAATGGATGTCTGAGGAACCGCTGGACGACGTCGACAAGCACTAGGAGCTCGATGAGAAAGACAATTGGATGTATAAGAGACTACAAGGAGCACTAGGAGCTCAATGTAGATAAGTAGAGTGAGGAGTGGAGGATATAATAAGAGAGGAGATACAAGACGTTGTGTGAGGAATAAGTCCTCTACGCCTACTGATATATATAGGGATACAGGAGTGGAGGATTACAAAGCTGACACAAGTACACTGTGCAGCAGTGTGGGAGAACACGTGTAGGGAAGTGCAGGGCAGTGACAGGTGACCTCCTAAGCAAGATGAAAGAAGAGAAGAGAAGCATTCTAAGCGAGAGAAGGCTTACTAAGAGAGACACATGATTAGAAGATTGCCTGAAGTTAAACCGAAGGTAGTCTGAGGTCCGTCCTGTGGGAAAGTAGAATGTGACAATAGCGAAGATCCCGTGTTTGAGTTGGACTTGGTGCATGACGTGGTCGTGACAATCACAACCAAACGTCCCTCACAAAAGCTCAACTATTGGAAGCTAGGACTATTCAAAATCATCACTGCACAGGGTCCATGTGCCTTCAAGCTTGAGCTGCCTCCACCAATGTCCCTTCTCCATCCCATATTCTATGTGTCCCTTCTCAAACCCTGCCATGAACCAGCCAAGACCCAGGTTGTGTTACACCTCCCCCACCTCTGATTGCTATCACTGATGACAATGTAACATGACTTGAGGTTGACACACTACTCAACGTTCGATACATAGAACAGTGTGCAGACTACCTTATCAGATGGAAAGGACACCCTCAACTCGATGATGCCTGGATTCCAATATACAATCTATCCATAGAACTCAACAACATTACCAAGTTCTATTGCACACACCCAAAGCTCCCTCACCCATCAGCACAAGATGTTTGACTTCACTATAGTGCCACAAATATCCTGGAGACCAATGTCACCACTCACTCAGGAAGAAGGTCCAGATGGGGAAAAAGGGGGATGATGTTATGAACATGCCTGTTGCTGGTGGCTACCGCTGGGTGGATTCCTTACTTGTTGTCTGCCCTACTATAAACTCATTCTTATTTGTCACAACTTCATCCTATCCCAAGTCTAACCCAACACAGACTCTTACCTTATGGTCACATTCTACTTTCCCACAACACAGACCTCAGACACTTATTGGTTTAACCACAGACTATCTTCTAATCATATGTCTCTCTTTGTAAGCCTTCTCTCACTTAACAATCTTCTCTTCTCTTACTTAGGAGGTCACCTGTCACTGCCCTGCACTTCTACTCCATGTGTTCTCCCACACTGCCATGCAGTGTACTTGTGTTCTGTTTGTAATCCTCCACTCTTGTAACCTATATATACTGGTAGGCATTAAGGACTTATTCCTCACACAACGTCTTATATCCCCTCCTTTAGAGTACTCTCCTCTTTTTCTCTCCACTCATCTACATTGAGCTCCTAGTGCTCCTTGTAGCCTTGTATTCATATTTTTATCCTCCTCAGAGCTCTGAGTGCTCTTCATTGTTGTCATCCAGCAGTCCCTGAGCACACTTCATAACATTATTGTTATTGTCTGCACTATTGTAAACTCACCTCAATGTCTATATTTCTATTTGTCCATGTACTTATGGTAGGCTGTTCCCTCTTGGGAACAGGATCAGATCAGTCTTATCACTACCTCACGAATTCCTTGTGCCCTGCCTGCTCTCTTGTCCCTAGTCCCTTGTCCTTGCCCTAGTCCTGTATCCATCCTTGTTCCTGTGAGGACACTCTCATACTGGATAAGCCTTGCATTGTATGGCTCCTGCCACTGGTGTTCTCTGTAAACAACTTGCTTTAAGGTGAGTCAGATGCAACCAATGGCTCCAGCATGTAATATCTAAATGGCTGCTTTCTCAGTAAATTTATCAATCCACCTGCAGGAATGGCATCAACTCCACCACAGCAGTCCCTGTTGAATGAGCTATGGTCTAAGAAGGGGAAAGGGAAGAAAGTGGGACAAGATGAAAATGCTATGGACATTGATGGTGAAGCAGCATGTGAGTAACTTGGAGTGTAATAAGCAAGGCAGGAGCTTATGCGACAGCTGTGGCAGATCTGTCTGTAAAGAAAACAAAGAGCAAAGCAGTCAAAGAAGTAGATAAAGACCCAAGTCAGAAGGCTCTTCAGAGTTTGACTTCTATTAATCTGATGCTATGTTGCTGGGTAGGTCCCATCACATCAAAAGCAAAGAGACAACAACATGCTGGCACATCCTTTGGTGTGTCACAGTGAGGGCTGAGGGAACTGCTGGATGATGATGATGAGCACTAGGAGCTCGATGATGGGGACAAGAAAATGTAGAAGAGACTACAAGGAGCACTAGGAGCTCAATGCAGGTAAGTAGAGAGTAGGGGAGAGGAGTACAGTAGAGGAAGGAATACAAGATGTTGCATAAGGAATAAGTCCTCTATGCCTACCAGGATATATAGGTTTACAGGAGTGGAGGATTATGGGGCTGGCGTGGGTGCACTGTGTAGCGGTGTGGGGGGTTTGTGGGGTAGAAGTGCAGGGCAGTGAAAGGTGACCTCCTAAGAGAGAGAAGAGAAGAACGATAAGTGAGGGAGGGGTGGTTAAGCCAGACACATAATTAGAAGATAGTCTGATGTAAATCGGAGGAAAGTCTGAAGTCCGTGTCTGTGGGAAAGTAGATTGTGACCATAGAGGGAGAGCCTGTGTTTGAGTTAGACTTGGAACAGGATGAAGTTGTGACATGGTGTCAACATCCAAGACTGCACCTTTGAAATCCATTGAACCAATAAGCTTCAGACTAAAACCATCTGTGAAGAAGCAGAAAGTGATAAAAGCTGTTGAATCTCCTGATGGTGAAGCTTCTGACCTAGAGCCTGCCACTTAAAAAGTCTAACCTGAACATGCCACCTCAGAACCCTCAGGGAACAAAGCTGCAGATGAAGATGGAGGCAAATCAGAACTGGAAGATGACGATGAGAAAGAAACTTCAGCTGCAGCAGCTAAGCTTGCTAAGAGGCAGGTGCTCTCAGACATCATCTGGAAGACCAATGACACAATACCCTACACCGCTCTCACTCATGTGTTTGCTCCCATTGAGGCCACAACCAAGCAGCTATAAATTACAGTGTTGCTAATAGCATTTCTCCTCATTGCAATCAAATGGAGGAAATCAGGAGATTCCAAGTCTATTAAGCAGCTGGTCTATGTGTGCATCAATCAAGTACTTATGGTTTCTGCCTTTTGGCTATGTTGTTTAACTTCATTGTTGTCAAATAGCTCTGTCCTGATTTTATGGGTGTGGAGCTTGGTATTGGTGAATCTCTCCTAGTTAAAGCAATTCCTGAGTCCACAGGTTGCAAGCCAAAAGAGGTCCAAATAGACTTGAAGAAGGAATGTGACTTTTACCTTGTAGCCATAGTGTGCATGCTAGGCTTCCTTTGTGTAATTCACTTGCTAATGCACCAAATTTTCTAGAATTCAAAAAATTTGCAAAGATTGCTCTTTAGGCTTGTTGAGAATAGCAGAGCAAAATAGATATAGATAATTGGATGATCGTTCCCCTACTGGTAACTCTCAACTATAAGTAGATACAAGAATGGGAATATAGCTATTGAGTCTGATTCAAAAATAAGAGAGTATATAATGAATGGAATCAACATGAAGATAAAGACTGAGAATATTGCCTGTCAGTTACAGACTAACATTGGACAGGTTTGAACTCCAACACACCCCCCCAAACCTGCAAGACTCCAAGAGCTTATTGATGTTGTACATGAGTGATTGCTGGTAGAGGTTTTGTGAATATGTTGGCAGTGTTGAGCCAAGTCAGATGTATTTGAGATTGAGAGCTCTTTGCTTAACCTTTTCCTGTGTGTAATGGTATTGAATATTGATATATTTTGTGCAGGCATGGAATTGGGCATCACATAAGAGGATGATTGCCAATTGATTGTTGGACCAGAGAGTCGAGCAGTCCAGCTGAGGGAATACAAGGTCAGTGCATAGTTGGTGAAGCCAGATGAGATTCTTGGTTGCATGTCATGCCACAACATATTCAGTCTTGGTAGAGGATACAGTTACTAGTCCTTGCTTCTTTGCACTCCAAGATACAGCTCCTCTGCCTAATAAGAATATGTAGCCAGAAACTGACCTCTAATCCTTGTCAGTGCTGAAGTCAGAATCTGTGTATGAATCCAGCTCATGTGTTGATACATAGTCAGGGCTGCCATAGACGAGACTGTAGTCAGCGGTGCCCTTCAGGTAGCACAGGATTTGTTTGATTCTGGTCCAGTGACTATTGCCCAGGTCTTGAGAGTACTGACTGAGTTTGTGTACTGTATATGTGATGTCAGGTCAAGTTTGTCATGAAGTGGATGCTGATGAACCACTGGATGATGATGGTGAGCACCAGGAGCTCAATAAGGAAGACAATGAGATGTATAAGAGACACCAAGGAGCACTAGAAGCTTGACAGTGATGAGAGGAGGGATAGAGGAGAGGATACAAGGGAGGAGGAGATACAAGACATTGCATGAGGAATAAGTCCTCTACACCTACCAGTATATATAGGTTTACATGAGTGGAGGATTATAAACATGACACAAGGACACTGTGCAGCAGTGAAGGAGAACATGTGGAGTGGAAGTGCGGGACAGTGATAGGTGACCTCCTAAGTGACAGAAGAGAAGAACGTTAAGCAAAAGAAGGATGACTAAGTGAGACACATGATTAGAAGTTAGTCTGAAGTAAAGCTGAATAAAGTCCAAGGTCCATGCCTATGGGAAAGTAGATTGTGACTATAGAGAGAGAGCCTGCATCCGAGTTGGACTTGTAGCATGATGAAGTCATGACAGAGTTGTGATAGAAAGGTAGAGTAAAAAGCCAATTGCCTGGGCATATATGGATTTGTCAAATGCTGGGTCATTGTCAGTTCAAGCAGTGATGATGGTTGAGATGTCCATGGGTGTTGCAATGGCATGACAATTTACCATGTTGAATCTGTTGAGGATCGCTACAGTGTAATTGGACTAGCTCATGGTGAGGAGCTGTTCACATGGACTCCCGCTGATTTGGATACCAATAAGGAGAGTCAGTGATCTGAGGTCCTTGAGCTCAAATTTGGTGCTGATGTCGTACTTGATAGCTGGTGTAGTGGTGGTGTCTTTACTGATGGCTGTAAGGTCATTGACCCATACTGTGACAAAGTCACAGTGGATGTCATCCTGTGACAGTTGGATATAGATGCAGGAGTCAGCATTGATCCACTAGCATCCCAGATTGCCCATCTTGGTATCAAACTTCTTGTTCCACTCTTGGCCACTCTGCTTCAGTCTGTGTGGTGTCTTCCTTAACCTGCATACCCTTCCTGTTCCATCATTATACCCTTCTGGCTGCCTCATATAGATCTCCTCTTCCAGTTCTCCATAGAGGTAGGCTGTTTTGATGTCCATCTGCTGGATGTTGTAGCAGTAAATTGTGGCAAGTGCAAAGATCATATGCTGAGAGTTGAGATAAATGGTCAGTGAGTAGGTTTCTGTGTAGTCAACACCAGGGATTTGAGTGTAGCCTTGGGCAACTAATCTGGCCTTGTATCACTGGAGGTTGCCACCTGCATCGAACTTTAGCACCAGTACCCATCGACATCCAATAGCTGTCCATCCTGCTGGTAACTCCATGAGCTCCCAGGTCCCCATCTTGTCAAGCTGTGCCATCTCCACATCCATCACCTCCTTCCAATTCTTCCAGTCCTCTGACTCCATTGCTTCCTTTAAAGTCTTTGGTGCTGCATTCTTCTTCAGGTCTTTAGTGAGATAGGCATATCCCAGAAGTTCCTCTTCTATCCTCATTGCCTCTTCTTTTGCAAGAAATGCCTCCTCCACCTTGGTACTGTCCTTCAATTCCTGGGGGGAGGCTTGTAGAACTGGTTATTATGAGTACAATAGTTATTGATTTTGGTGTGAGTGGTTCATTCAGGTAGTATTTGGGGTGTCAGTAGTGGCTTTGGAATACACTTGGATAGTGTTGGTGCTGGCTGTAATACTGGCAAGCTGGTTTCCATAGTGGATTTGGGTTAATGACTTTGTCATTCATTGCTGTTCTTCCATCCCCAATGCCTCCCAGATCCTCCTTGCTGCATGTTGCTGCATTGCCTGCTTGTGTATGCTTGCCATCTCCTACCACCCCCTTGAGCTGAACACCATATGGGATGGCTATCTCCACAGTGGTTATTACTGGGCTATCATCAAATTTGTAGTCTCTTGAGATAAGAACTTGATGTGTGTTATGCTTGTAGTATTGAATTGCTTTTAGTCTGTCCTCAAAGCCAACAAAGACATGCTTGACTGCCTGAGGCACTAGCTTCTATTGGTTTCCTGCCTCAACCTTGATCCACATGTCAGTGCCAAAGGGTCGTAAGTGGCTGACATCAGGCTTCTCACCAGTCCAGGTTTTGAATGGAGTCTTCCCATTAAGTGCTCACATTGGTAACTGGTTTTGAAGGTAGACTGTGTACAATGTTGTCTCTCCCCAGAGTGATGGTAGAAGTTCTGAGCTGATTAGCATTGCTCTTGTCCCCTTAATCCATGTCCAGTTCACTTGCTCACTGATGCCATTCTGAAGTTTCAAGTATGGTGCTGTCACCTCCAGTATGATTCCTCTCTCGTCAGCCCATTGCTTTGTATTGCCTTTCACATACTCCAGTGCATTGTCAACTCAGAATTGTTCAGTAGTCACCTTATGTTGGTTTTGACTCAAGCTGAATACTCCGTAATCTTGTTGAGAACCTCACTCTTGGCTTTCATGAATCTGATGGTTGCATAGTGAGTTGCCTTGTCAGTAAAGGATATGTAGTATGTAGAGCCACTGATGAATTGTACTCTGGCTGGTCCCCACACGTCTAAATGGGTCAGCTTGTCTAGTCATGTTGCCTTCATCATTGCCTCCTTCAGGAATGGGTTTCAAGTGATTTTGGCCTGGATACAAGTCATGCAGGTGAGTAATGGTATCGAATTCAGATCCACCTTGAACCCCTTTACTATCCTGCTCCCTTTCAGTTTTCTTACTGTTGACATTCCTGCATGTCTGAAAGCTTCATGCCATTCATCCCATAATTGCATCCCATCCTTCACCATAGCTGCTATCTTTTGCTGTATGATTACATCCACCTCCAATTAATACATCTGGTTCTCCTGCATCACAACTCCAATGACCACACCTTGTTTGTTCATCAGTTGGCCCTTTTGCCCCTTCATGCTTGCCCATCCTCTGATGTCTTCTAGTCTTCCAACAGAGAAGAGACAATTTAGAGCTGTTAGGATGTGAAGGATGTTGCTGAGGGTAATCTCACAGATCTTGCTGTTGACCTTTGTCCTGAGGACCACCATTCCACATCCAATTCCTGTTGTAGGGCTACCAATCCCCAATATCGCTGAGGATTCATCTTGGTATGTTGTGAACATGTCATGTTCTGTTGCAATCGGTGTCAATGCCACTGAATTGATATACCATTGTCATCACTTTGATTGTGCTGCTACTAGGGCTGTTTTGTCTGCCACACAGGCCTCATTTGGTAGTGCATTGTTGACTTCTGCCTGGTGCACTATTTGTCTGGATCCTCCTCTATTCCCACCATGTCCTCTAGGCCCTTGACCTTTGTTACTGCTACCCTTGCTCCAGCACTCTGCCTTTGTGTGTCCCTTCTTGTCACAATTGTAGCATGTCAGGTCTGAATTATTTCACCTGCATGTCAGGTCCAGATTGTTTCACCTGTGCGACTGCTCATTGGACTGGTACCTCTCTCAAGCCTGAAATGCTGCATTGCCCCCCATTGCCGGTTTTTGTCTTCAATATTCATCAATCAACATGGCTGAGAGTTTGTAAGACATGATTTGTGGCATGGCTTGGGCTTCACAGGCTCCCCAGAATAATGAGGTGAAGTTGTCCCAGGACTCAGGTAGTGAAGAGATTAGGATATTGCTGAATTTGGTGTCCTCCACTATGTGACCCATAAGATGAAGCTCCTCCTGTAGCTGCCGTGCTGTTGAGATGTGGGCCAATATATCAACTCCTTCCTCCACATGCATCTGGTAGAGCTGCTGCCATACAGTCATCACTCTGAGTGTCACGAATGGGAGGCTGAAGGAACCGCTGGACGACGTTGAGCACTAGGAGCTCGGTGAGGACAGGAAATAGATGTATAGAGAGATCGAGGAGCACTAGGAGCTCAACGATGAAGGGTACAGTGGAGGAATAGAAGTAGAGAGGGGTACAGGAGAGGGAGTTTAAGACGTTGTGTGAGGAATAAGTCCTCAACACCTACCAGTATAAATAGAGATACAAGAGTGGAGGCTTACAAATGTAACACGAGTCCACTGCATGGTGGTGTGGGAGAACACGAGGATAAAGGCGCGGGGCAGTGACAGGTGACCTCCTAGCCGAGAGAAGTGTAGGGACATTGAGGGAATAGAAGAGAAGTGTGCTGACTAAGGGAGACACATGATTAGAAGTTAGTCCAAGGTAAAGCCGAGAATGTTCCGAAGTAACTCCGAGTCTGTGTCCTGGGAAAGTAGAATGTGACCATAACGGGAGAGCCCGTGTTCAAGTAGGACTTAGGCGGGATGAAGTCGTGACACTGAGGACTCCTCTCACCTCCTTAAATGTTGTCAACTGCTTTCACATGGCATTGGATGTTGTGGCCCCAGTGAGGTGAACCATCTCTACATCGCCTACAGTAAGCTCAATTTGGGTCCTGGCCTTCCTATTGAGGTTGTCCCATTCTTCTATAGCTTTCTTCTCTAGGCCCATTGGTGCTGACATGCTTGCTGGTTTAGGGCACATGATGGTCCTGTCAATATATTTGAGGAGACCACACTCTCAATACTGCTGTGATCCGACGCTTCCAAGCAAGCCAGTTGTTGAGCCTAAGTGGTTTGATGCAGAAAAGGCTTGGTGGTGTTTGATCAACAGGTGGATAGATAGACATGTTGTGAGGTTGGTTGTTGTGGTAGGATAATAGGTATTATTATGGACATATCAATAGAATGAGTGGATATGTGTGATAGATCTAGGTGTGCACTGGGCCCATAACCTATTGAGAATAGCAGAGCAAAATAGATATAGATAATTGGATGATTGTTCCCCTACTGGTAACTCTCAACTATAAGTAGATACAAGAATGGGAATACAGCCGTTGAGTCTGATTCAAAAATAACAGAGTATACAATGAATAGAATCAACATGAAGATAAAGACTGAGAATATCACCCGTTGGTTACAGACCAATATCAGACAGGTTTGAACTCCAATAAAGCTCAAGTCTCTGACTATCCCATTTGTGTTTTTGAAACTCAAGGAGATTGTAAAGAGCACTAGGCATTTGGTGAGGAACAGATTTGACCCCTCATCCCAAGCAGCTTGCTTATTGACAGGTCTTTCTATCTATAGAGCCAAGCTAAGAAAATAGTGATTATTTCAAAACCTCTTGCTACATGTCAAGGGATGGAAGCCCAATACATCATCCAGTTGTTGGAGGGCAAATTATGCATTTGTCTGGTGGGGCAAACCGTTTTGATTGCTCTTGCTCATGCTGTGGTCTTTAGCAGTGGGTTGTGCTGTCCTGTTCAAAAGCATCATGACCTGATGAGAGTTTGGTGTAGATGAACTTAAGCACAGCAGTGAGCAGCTGGTGGCCAATCTTGAAGTGGGCTTGAGTATGCTCAAGTCTGTATACAGGTCCGTTTCCTACTTCTTTCCACCTTGCAACGGCTCAAGATCACTCACTATAGTGAAATCCCAATGGATGACCTTGTAATCCCTGCCCTCCTTGATTACGACATTGAACCCCTGAACATGCATTGTAAACTCACTCTGAGGATACCTCTCAGGCCCATGCTTGCCAAGCCAACTAAAGCAATTGGAGAAGTCCTCAACTGCTTTGAAGGGAAACAGTTCACATGCAAGTACAAATACAATAGCAAATGGGCGCAGGTTCATAAGCTACCTGATGGCTCTATGGTGGTCTTCTCTTGAAACAGCAAGGATACAAGCAAGAAATATCCAGACATGGTGGAGCAACTTCCAAAATGCATCTCTGAGAGTACACAGAGCTTCATCTTGTATGCTGAAGAGGTTGCCATTGACAAAGCAACAGGAAAGTTATTGCTGTTCCAGGAGGTGAGCAAATGGAAACACAAGGATGTAAAAGCAGAGGACATTTAGATTCAGGTATCCTTGTTTGGATGTGACCTGCTTTTCCTGAATGGCAAGGTAAGAGTCTTCATATTCTCTATATGTGTGACAATTAACTGATATAACTATTGATATTCAGCCCCTCTTGTGGAAGACACTCTCTGAACATTGTGAGCTGCTTCACTAGGCCTTTGTTCCTATTGAAGGAGAATTTGGCTTTGCCACGTCTTTGGACTCAGAATCTATTGAGGATATCCAGACATTCCTGGAGCAGAGTGTGAAAGAGGGATGCAAGGGTCTCATGGTCAAAATGATAGAGAGGATGGAAAGTTACTAGGAGCCATCATGGAGAAGTGTTAACTGGCTCAAGGTAAAGAACACTATAATTAATGCCAAGAACCCCTCTTGCTGATTCATCTTCACCCCTCAGCTCAAAAAAGACTGTCTCTCTGGAGTAGGCAACTCGCTGGCCTTGGAAGTTGTTAGTGCCTACCACAGGAAGGGCAAACACAACAATGTCTATGATGCCTACCTCCTCACTTGTTACAACCTGGACTCAGAGTAGTTCCAAACCATCTGCAAGATTGGTACTTGATCATCTGACCCAGTGCTCACCACAAATTACACAGAGCTAAAGCCTTTAGAGATCAGAGAAAAGCCAAGAGGTGATATTAATGTGGGAGGTGCAAAGCCAGATGTCTGGTTGAAGCTGCAGGTTGTGTAGGAGGTCCTAACAGCAGATCTAAGCCTCAGCCCAATTTATCCTGCAGCACAAGGCCTAGTATGTTTTCTGGGTTTGTCATTCCAGTCATGAACTAAAGATCCTGACCATGCTATATAGGCAGATAAGAAAGGGATCTCGTTGGGTTTCTCCAGGTTTATCCGCAGTTGTGAAGACAACCTGAAGATGCTATAGGTCTGGAGCAGGTGAGTTTTGCTGTATGCTGACCTGTCTTACCATTCTGATACTGGATCACACCCCAGATTGCTGAACTTTGTCAGAGGCAAGTGATTGCTGGTCAAAGTAAAGGAGGTAAGAAAGGCAAGGGTGCTAAGGATGATTTGAGTGAAAGGACTGTGGGTTCAGTTTGGCTGCATTTTCTTGTGAGTTCTAACAGAATGCTTTGCCACATGTCTTGTATCCCCACACATTTTGGTCTTTGGGGAGTCTTGTGATCACCATGCCTGTGCATGTGTGTGGTTTACAAAGACTAGCCTATCACTGTCTTCACCTGTCAGCAGCTGTCCCGGTGTAGTTTCTCACATGTAGCAAGCTTTCATTATCAATCTTACAACTATCAAACACTAACCTTTGTATCAGCGATGTGACATGCTTCCCAATTCACACAGAGAAACATCTCTGTGACAACTGCTCTAATCTCATTATTGACAGTTTAAAGGACTTTGCGCCTACAACCTATCAGTTAGTCTCAATGAAGAATACAAAGGTGGAAGCATTGATCAGTATGCCTCATGTGATGGCCACTTAACTGACTGAGATTGGGGGCTAATATTTGCTGATAGTGCTGTGCAGCTGTGAGGCTAACCTGAAGCACATTTCTGTAATATGCAGAGGTTAGTCTATGTGACTGCCCAGGAGTAGTAATTGTCTTGGCCATGGAGCTCTGTTTTTCCAGGTGGGTCTGGTCATGAACCGTCATATCCAGGCATGGTGGGCAATGGTCTGCTGACAGCTGCCATCTGTGGCAATATCTACACTAGCCCAAATGTCACAACTTCATTATGCTTCAAGTCCAACCAAACATGGACTCCTTCCTGTAGTCATATCTACATTCCCACAAACATGGACTCTGGGGAAACCTCAGACTAATCTCAGAATTACCATGGACTCTTTCTAATCATGTGTCTCTCTTTGTAAGCCTTCTCTCATCTAAACATTCTTCTCTTCTCTTGCTTAGAAGGTCACTTGTCACTGCCCTATGCTTCTACTTCATGTGTTCTCCCACACTGCCATGCAGTGTACTCATGTCATATTTATAATCCTCCACTCATGTATCCTATATATACTGGGAGGCATTGAGGACTTACTCCTCACACGATGTCTTATATTCCTTCCTCTACTGTACTCCTCTCTCCTCTCCACTCTTCCATACTGAGCTTCTAGTGCTCCTTATAGTCTCTTATACATTCCATTGTTCCCTCCCCTGAGCTCCTAGTGCTCTCCACTGTTATCATCCAGTGGTACTTCAGCCCACATCATAACACTGAATGTTGCTCAGATATGGCATGCAATCCATCTGGTCAGATCTGGCTCAGAAGGGTGCATTATTTTGGCAAGTTGTCCCCTAGATCTTATTCTCTCCTGATATCCACCTCACTAGCACCCTTTTGGTTGTAAAAAACTGCACTGGAGATGTCCTGAACTTTGGCCTTGCTAGCAAGCAGACCAAAGCATCTGGTCCAAATATCAATATGCATGTCGTGATTGTCACTGACAATGTGAGCATTGGCTAGACACAAGGTAGCATAGTTGGTCAAAGTGAAAGCAGCTTAATTATAGGTCTCTAAAGTGTAGACTGATGGGGTCCTGCATCTGAACAGAGGGTCGGTGGGTGCTGTTCTCACATATAAGGTCACAGCTACACTTGCATGCTCAGATGCATCACTTGCAGTCATTGGGAAAGCAGCTAAGCAAGTTGCCAACAACATAGCAACTGTTGGTTTTAGGTTGGAGCAGTGTCATGTGAGCAGGTTCAGTACATTTGGTTCAATCTCTTGTCTATACTATGTGTTCTAAAGGTTCCTGGCATCAGACTTAGTGAAGATCATCTAGCAGTGGATGAGGTGGAGCTGGTATGTTTTGTTTAATCTTCAAAGGCTGAAGTATGTGATTGGTCTGGCGTGCTTGACATAGGGCATGGGTTTGCACAATAAATCTGGATTCCAGCGCTTATATCCTGCCCCACCACTGAATAAGCTGATTGACCGGATGATGAACCTCCTCACCTCTGAAGAAGATCAAGAAAGATCTTTCCTGCCCTTTAGGCATGATGGAGAGGATGAGGTAATTCTGCTGGTGAAAAATCTAGGAGGTATCAGTGAGCTAGAAATTGGTGCTGTGGCCAGGAAAGGTGATGATCTAGTATGTTTGGCAGACCAAAAACTTATCCCCAGGCATATTTAAGCATTCAAATAGCTGGGCTCTTATGAGATCAAAGTGTGAAGAGTGCTAATAGGCACTTTTATGATGTTCTTTAACCTTCCTGGGGTCTCGTTTACCATCCTCCTACTTCTGCAGGCTCAAAACAGGTTAGCAGTGACCATCACACCTTTAAATGCGAATCAGATCAGCTCCTTTCTGGATAAACCAACAAACGCCCTGGGCTGGAGATGGCATGCCAAGAGTGAGCCTTAAGCGACTCTGAATTCCATCTCAGTAGTAGACAACTCTGCCTCCAAAGCTCAAGAACACAAACTTGCACATATGTGATTAAAGTAGTTTTCTCTTATTTCTCATCTAACTATTGGGATGTTCTTATAGCCAAAGATACAGCATCATTCTTACAAGCAATTACGCAAGCTGCAGAGGCCCTAGTTGAGTCCGAGCCCACAATCACAAGAATGGATAAAATTGTTGGCAATGGAGATGCAAGACTGACTCTTAAGGCCAGCACCAAATGTGTGTCTCATTTCCCAAACTACTTCACCTATGGTCATAAATCATTCTTCATCTCCCAAAGGTGTGCTCCTTTCCCTGGATATGAAGGATATTAAGGGTGAGAACACCATATTTGATATTTTTGCAATCGCAGACATAGTTGAGAAGCACATGGGTGGAACTAGTGGCACCTTATATTCTTAAGCAAAGTATGTCATCAGAGCTGCATTATTGTATTCAGTGCAAGTCATTATCTAGGATCTTCTTCAGTAGTCTGATAAGTTATCAACTTCTGGTGACTTTAGACTTCACATGAATGGACCCTGACCAATCAGCATCAGCTGCCCAAGATACTCAATCCTTTCGAGCACACTATGCCCTGAAGGATATACAGGATTGTACTTAACTATGCCCATTGAAATAGGTACCATCACTGGATTGCTACACATTGTTCCTCTTGAGCTTGGCTCCTTACTCTGCTGCTTAGCTCCCATCACTTGAGTCCAACAACTCACCTATCTATGTCACAACTGCATCAAGCCCCATCTTCTTTTCTGAATAAGATAAAAAATGCTTTAGACTTATTACATCTCTTGTCTGAATTACTTCTAAAGGCTCCAGATGGTCTGACAGATACTGAGGCAGCTCCAACAGCCTTGAACAAACTAGCAGATTATGGAGTCGTTTATAAGCTGATCAATGACATCTAGGGTGCAATTCAAGACTGATGAATGTACAGTGTCTATTAACAATACCTCATCTTATCTCAATCTCTCCCTGTTGTATAGTGACTTGGAAGCAGCCCAGAAACATGTGAGGGTGTTGGACAGACGAGGACTGCTGTTTGAGGATATGTTTGCAGATAACTGACTGTTGTTGATGCCTTCCTCAACTCCGGCCTTGTTGATCAACTTTTCACAAAACTACAAGTAAGAGAAGCTGTGTCACGACTACGTCGCTTCTAAGTACAACTCAAACACGGGATCTCCTTTATGGTCACACTCTACTCTCCCACAGAACAGACTTCGGAGATACCTCGGAAGGATATCGGAATTGTATCGGAGTAATATCGGTTTTACCTCAGACTAACTTCTGTTATGTGTCTCTCTTAGTCAGCCTTCTCTCGCTTAGCAGTCTTCTCTTCTCTCGGCTAGGAGGTCACCTGTCACTGCCCTGCACTTCCATCCTCATGTTCTCCCACACCACCGCGCAGTATACTCGTGTTATGTTTGTAAGCCTCCACTCCTGTATCCGTATATATACCAGTAGGCGTAGAGGACTTATTCCTCACACAACATCTTGTATTTCCTCTCCTCTACTACCTCACTCCTCCACCTCCACTCCTCGTTGTTGAGCTCCTAGTGCCCCTCGACGTCTCTTATAC
>WSTV01000561.1:0-19209 GCA_019632285.1 Tulasnella sp. 332
GATGGGGATCCTCCTACTGAGAGTCCCCTCCTATTTATACATGAATATCTACCAATGATGTCATGATATCTTCATGGCTTCAAAGGAGGTGGTTTGTGGAGCAAGTGGTGCTCGACTATCTTCTTTAATGGAGCCATGCTTCTAAATGACTACAATGCTGACTGATTCCTTCTGGAATGTTCTACAACTATCTAGCTCCATTTATGATGTCATGAATTAGACCTAGTCTATAATGAAATCATGAATTGTCTCCTTTCTGCAAGGAGTAACACAGTTGGTTTCCAACTGTGGGAACCTCTATTGTTTGAGCACTAATACTGAGTGCTTAAAGTGGACTGTTGTACATTGCCGTGTAGGTACCTTCCTTCTGTGGGAATGTCTATTGTTTGAACGCTACGCTGGGCAAAACCTGGGCAAAACTGGGTGCTAAGGCAAACTACCTGACAGAGTTTGATGGAGAGGACAAAGGAAAATGTATAAGAGACAGTGAGGAGCACTAGAAGCTCAACACCGACGAGAGGAGAGGGATGAGAGGGAAGTACAGTAGAGGAGGAGATACAAGATGTTGCATGAGGAACAAGTCCTCTATGTCTACCAGTATATATAGGTTACAGGAGTGGAGGATTACAAACATGACATGAGTACACTGTGTGGCAGTGTGGGAGAACACGTGGGATAGAAGCGTGGGGCAGTGACGGGTGACCTCCTAAGCAAGAGAAGTGTATAGTGTTAAGCAAGAGAAGGCTTACAAAGAGAGACACATGATAAGAAGTTAGTCCGAGGTTAAACTGAGAATAGTCTGAAGTCTGTGTCTGTGGGATAGTGGAATGTGATCATAAAGGGAGAGGCTGTGTTCGATTTGACTTAGAACAGGACAAAGTTGTGACAAGCAAGGAGACTATTCATTACTGTGGTTGACACACTGGCAGCAGGGGATAATGAGCTAGTGACCATGCATCAGGGAATCGATTATAGAATGCTTGGACTTTAAATGGCATGTTGTCAAGGAATTCAGCCGGTTCCCAAGAATCTTCACTGTTGTCATATCTGTAGCAACCTCTGGTTGTGATGGTAGTAGATGATGTTGATAATGTGGGATACTGTTGGCTTGTGGACATGCAGGTCACAATGTCAAGGGTTTAGGGTTTAGGGTTCAGGGGTTATGTCTTGTGTATGAGGGACAGGGGATAGGGTGTGCAGATAGCACACAATGAGTTTAGCAGAGAGAGAAGAACTTTTATTTCCAGAGGGGAGAACAAGAGGCAAAGTGAGGAACATTCCTCCTCACTTCCTAACTACTTATACTAAAATACTACAAGGCAGTGTTTGATTACAAAGGGAGAAGATCAAAGAACAATAGAGAACATTCTAGTAATGCAGTGCAACCATTGAGTCAGTTGCACAGCAATGGTAATCAGAACATAGAATGATCCCTGGGAATAGAGATGTGACCATAAAGAAAAAGACCGTGGGAACAGAGGTGTGATAACAAAGAAAGAGACCGTGAGAAATGGAGATGTGATTATAATGGAAAAGACCATGGGATAATAGAGTTCAATAATGTACTTAGCAATGTCTGTCTTGACAATGGTCATGACAGTATCCCACCCAATGTATCATGTACTGCAGGTTATTATTGACATACCTCAAGTTGAGCACTTAATCAACTTTGTAATGTTCTTCTCCATCTATAATGTCTAGAGGAGGTTTGGGGAATGATTGATCTGGTAGGGTATTTGCATGGTATCAGGAGAGAAGTGAAATATGGAACACATTGTGGATGTGCATAGTTGCAGGCAATGCAAGGTGATATGTGTGTATAGAGACTACATGGGTGATTGTGTATAGGCCTAGTGTCATGACCACTGTCAAGACAGCCATTGTTAAATACATTTGAACACTACTATCCCACAGTCTCTTCCCTTATGATCACATTGCCATTCCCACAGCTTCCTTCTTTATAATCACATCCCCATTTCCTATGGTCTTTTCTAATATCGTCATGTCTCCACTTCTCAGGGTTCACTCTATGTTCTGATTATCATATGCAGTGTAACTGACTCAGTCATTGCACAGCACATCTAGAATGTTCTCTGTTGCTCTTTATTTGCAAACAAACACTGCCTTGATTGTAGAATGAGTATAAGTAGATAGGAAGTGAAGAGGTTTGTTCCTCACTTTGCCTCTTGTTCTCCCCTCTGGAAATAAGAGTCCTTGTCACTTTGCCAAACTCATTGTGCACTGTCTGCACACTCTGTCCCCTGTCCCTTGTACACAAGTCCAAGCCTCTTGACCCTGTACCCTGAACCTTTGACCTTGTGACTTGCACGTTCACAAGACCTCATATCCCATGTTCTTAACACTACTCACTTTCATCACAACCAGAGGTTGCTACACCTAGATGTTGAGCAGCTAACTTCTTTGATGGGCAACTAGTAGTGATATTCATTGCTTCTAGCCACACCTTATCTCCAACATCAAACTCTGGTGTTTCTCCATGATGTCGATCATAAAACCTTGCTTGTTGTTCCTGTGCTACAGTCATTGCTGCCTTTAGTTCAGCTTGTGCTGCCGTTAGACATTCTGCAATCTCTCTAGCAATGGGCAATGATTGATGGATCAACGGGAGGTCAGTGAACATCAGGTTATATCCGTAGTTGGCATAGAATGGTCACATGCCTATCAACAAGTGATTAGAATTGTTATATGCAAATTTAGCTAGGGTTATGAAGTCGGCCCAATCATTCTGACAATGTGCTGAAAACGCTCGGAGGTACTGTTCTACCATGATGTTGGTTCGCTCAGTCTGTCCATCTGTTTGGGGATGGTATGCTGTTGAAAATGTGGGGTCAATACTGAGTGCTTCTTACATGCCTCATATCAACTTAGCATTAAACTGGGGGGCACAATTGGATACAGTTGTAAGGGGCATGCCATTAGCCTTGATATTGTCACAATTAGGACCAAAGAACTGCTGGACAACATTGAGGAGCACTTGAAGCTCAAGGAGAAGGACAATGGAATGTATAAGAGACAATAAGGAGCACTAGAAGCTTGATACTGATGAGAGGAGAGGGAGGGAGGTTACAATGGAAGAGCCAATACAAGACATTATGTGAGGATTAAGTCCTCTACACCTATGAGTATATATAGGATACAAGAGTGGAGGATTACAAACATGACACGAGTACACTGTGCAGCAGCGTGAGAGAACATGAGGGGTCAAAGTGCAGGGCAGTGACAGGTGACCTCCTAAGCAATAGAAGAGAAGAGTCTTTAAGTGAGAGAAGGATTACCAAGTGAGACACGTGATTAGAAGTAAGTCTGAGATAAAACCAAGATTAGTTCAAAGTCTGTTCTGTGGGATAGTAGATTGCGACTATAAAGGAGGAGCCTATGTTCGATTGAACTTAGAGTAGCACAAAGTCATGACACATATGTTATTAATCAGCAACTTCACCATTTCTTTGGCTGTGATATCTTTATTGGTGGGGATAAAATGGGCCATCTTAGTTAATCAATCAGTAACAATGAATACTGAGTCGAACCTACTGGATTGTGGTGACTCAACAATGAAGTCATAGGAATCACCTGCCATGGTCCTTCCAGTACTGGAAGTGGTTTCAGTAGTCCATGTGTTTTTAAGTGGTGATTCCTGGTCATTTGAAATGTGTCACAGGTTTTGACATATTAGTTGATGTATGCTTTCATCAAAGGCCAGTAGTATCCTCATGCTATGAGTTCCAGGGTCTTTGTTTGACCCTGATGTCCTACAATCACTGAGTTGTAGCATAGCTTGAGGATGCTTTGTCACATGTCTTCATTGTCAGGTGTGTAGGTCTTGCCATGTTGGTATAGTATGTCACGACTTTGTCCTGCCTAAGTCCAACCTGAACATGGGCTCTCACTATATGGTCACAATCTACCATCCCACGGATCGGACCTCAGAGTTACCTCGGACTATTCTCGGTTTTATCACAGACTCTTTCTAGTCGTGTGTCTTGCTTAGTCAGTATTCCTTTCTTCTCTTCTCTCACTTAGGAGGTCACCTGTCACTGCCCCGCACTTCCCTACACATGTTCTCCCACACCACCGCGCAGTGTACTTGTGTCATGTTTGTAAGCCTCCACTCCTGTACTCGTATATATACTGGTAGGCGTAGAGGACTTACTCCTCATGCAACGTCTTGTATCTTTCCCTCCATTGTATCCTCTCCTCTCTACCTCGTTCCACTCTCATACCTTGAGCTCCTAGTGCTCCTGGTATTCTCTTATACATCTCATTGTCCTATCCATTGAGCTCCTAGTGCTCGCTATCGCCCCAAGTCCCCTCGTTGTCATCCAGCGGTTCCCCTCAGACACCCCATCGTGACATAGTAATCCATCTTCCTACAAATACCCCTTCATCAAATCCCTTACTTCAGCTGTGATGTTTTCCAGTCATAACTGCTTCGACTTGCTTGTCATGAAGGATCACATGTTTAATTTGTTCAATGAGGTCAAAGTCCAACATATAGAGCGCTGATATCAACACCACATTTTCAGGGTTGAAGATTGTTTTTTGTTTATCACTATCTCCCCCTTCTTGTCAGTGATCCAAACATCGAGAAAGTGCATCAGGTTTCCCTGATTGTGCTCTAGGTTGACACATGATGTGGAAGTTGTAGTGTGTGAGACGATCAGACGATCAGGCTTGTTGGCAATTTTGGATTACTGTATCCCTGAAGAACTGTAGGTTTTTATAGTTGGTGACAATGTTAATTGGTTCCTTTGTTCCTTTAAGATACTTTCTCTAGTGCTCTAGTGCCTTGACAATTGCTAGCATCTCTTTGTTGTAGATATTGTAGTTCTTTTCTGCCAGTGACATTAATTTAGAGAGGTGACTAATCAAGTGGAGTTTACTGTTGGCTTGTCATTGTGATAATATTGTGCCATATGCATAGGCAAAGGTGTTGGTTTTGAGCATGTATTCTCTTTCAGAGCCAGCATGCATAAGTACTAGTGCTGTGGTGATTGCTTGCTTTAATACATCAAACAATGTTTGTTATCATTTGCTCCAGACAAATGGTGTGTCCTTTTCAAGATCATATAGTGGTCATGCCATCTTTGAAAAGTCTTTGATGAAGCAACTGTAGAAGTTGAGGAATCTGAGGAAGGAACATACATCTTTAATGTTTTGTGGTGTAGCAACCTCTGCTTGCGATGAGGGTAGATAGTGTTAATGATGTGGAATGCTACAACTTGTGGATGTGCAGGTCACAAGGTTAAGGGGTCAGGGTACAGGGTCAGAGTGTTTGTGTACAAGGGACAGGGAACTGGGTGTGCAGATAGCACACAATGGGTTTGGCAAAGAGAGGAGAACTCTTATTTCCAGAGGGGAGAACAAGAGGCGAAGTGAGGAACAAACCTCCTCACTTCCTAACTATTTATACTACTTTTACAATGATGCAGTGTTTGATTACACATAGAGAACAATGGAGAACATTCCAGAGATGCTATATAACAACTGAGTCAGTTGCACCACATGCAGAATCAGAATATAGAATGAACCCTGAGATACAGAGATGTGATAACAACAGAAAAGACTGTGGGGAACGGAGATGTGATAATATGGGGAAAGCCATGGGAAAAGGAGATGTGATTATAAAGGAAGAAGCTATGGGAATATAGAGTTCAATTGTACTTATCATTTACTGTCTCAACAGTGGTCATGACATGTGGCTTCTTCTATTCCATTATTGCTTCCACCTTCCATTTGTCCATCTCAAACCCTTCTTTGCTCACATGTACTCCTAGCCACTCTGTTTTGTTTGTATGGAACTCGCATTTTTGTGCTTAACCATAGAGTTTGAACTCATGGAACCTTTGCAGGATAGTACAGTTTGTTTCCACATGTTGTAATTTCTTGTCTGCATAGGATAGCATGTCATCAAGGTAGTTTGTGGCTGAGATGTCGAGTCCTGGTGCAAGTACATCATTCATCATTTGTTGGAAAATAGCTAGGGCATTGCATAACCCAAAGTGCATGACTTTGAATTTGAAGAGTCCCCATTGAATGTGGAATGCGGTTTTCCATTCGTCTCCTGGTTGAATCTGTACTAGGTTATACCCATTGCATAGGTCAAATTTTGAGAAGATGTTGGATCCTCAAATTGGATCCATAATTCATTGGTGTGTGGTAGTAGATACTGATCTTTGACAGTAATGGCATTGATTTTCCTCTAATCAATGATGAGTTGCTGTCACCACTATGTCTTACACCAAGTCCAACCCAACACAGGCTCTCACTTTATGATCACATTCTACTCTCCCACAGACATGGACCTCAGACTATCTTCAGTTTTACCTTGGACATTATTCTAATCATGTGTCTCTCTTAGTAAGCCTTATCTCACTTAACAATCTTCCCTTCTCTTACTTAGGAGGTCACCTGTCACTGCCCCACACTTCTACTCCATGTATCCTCCCACACCGCTGCACAGTGTACTCATATTATCTTTGTAATCCTCCACTCCTATAACCTATATATACTAGTAGGCATAGAGGACTTATTCCTCATGCAACATCTTATATCATCTCCTCTCTTGTACTCCTCCCCTCACATCCCCACTGATCATCATTGAGCTTCTAGTGCTCCTTGTTGTCTCCCAATACATTTCCTTGTCTTCCTCTTGAGCTCCTAGTGCTCACCCTTATCCTCATTGTCATCATCCAGCAGTATCTGAGCCTGCCTGTGACAGTCACTTCTTGGAGTCCTTTTTTGGGATAAGAAGCAAGGGGATGTGACTGGTGATTTGGAGAGTTGTATGAATCCTTTTGCTAGGAATTCATCAAGCCATGCATACATTTCCTTATTCTCTGCATCTGATATTGGGTACAGTCCTGCTGGTTTTGGTAACTGTGTGCCTGGTTTGAAATTGATGGCCATGTCATAATCTCAATGTGGAGGTAGGATGTCAGCTGCACCTTTGTCGAACACATTGAGGAAGTCATGGTATTCTTTGGGTATGACTTCCCTTATTGGTCTTTCCTCCTTCACATGCTTTGAAGCTATATCAGCTGACAGGTTTCTCTCTGCTTCTGCTGCAATTTCCACCATCTGTTGACAAAAGAACTCCTTGTCTTCTTTAGTCATCTCTGGTTGTGCTCCACTTTCACTGCTAAATTCCAAGATATCAACAAACTCCTTCATCATTACTTCTTTGATATCACAGCTAATTGCCTTTATTTGGCTTGGCTTGCCATTTGCCTTTCCAAACACATCTGGTGCCATGCTGAGGCAGTGTGTAGTGCAGGCAGATCAGTGAAGGTTATGTGATTGGTGTGGAACTCAATAGTCAGATTGCGTTTTTGGAGCCAGGGTAATCCTAGGATCAAGGGGTGTTTGCTGATGGGTGCTATGTCAAGGACAATCTTCTCTTTGTGGTTCCCTATCCGAATTATTGCAATTACTTGTTTATTGATGGTCCCTAGCGATTGTCTATCAATATCTTTCACCAGTAGTGGGAATTCACATGGTTGTATGGGAATGTGATGTATATCAACATAACAGTGATTTATGAAGGAAGATGTTGCTCCTAAGTCGATTAAGGTAGTTGGTGTTTTTAGGAGTGATTGTACTTGGATCATGGTTGGTACTACTATATGTTTGCTGTGCTCATTGTATGAAGTGGCAGCAATAACAATAGTATTCATGGGGGTATTTGTACTCAACAATAATTCCAGCACTGTCACAATGAGGTGGCTGAGAGACCGCTGGACGATGTCGAGGCGGGTTTAGACAGTGGCAAGCACTAGGAGCTCAAGGAAGAGGACAATGAAATGTATAAGAGAATACAAGGAGCACTAGGAGCTCAATGTATGTTAGAGGAGAGAGGAGGGGAGGAGTACAATAGAGAGGATGATACAAGACATTGCGTGAGAATTAAGTCCTCTACGCCTACCAGTATATATAGGAGTACAGGAGTGGAGGATTACAAAGCTGACACGAGTACACTGCACGGCGGTGTGGGAGAACACGTGTAGAGAAGTGCGGGGCAGTGACAGGTGACCTCCTAAGCGAGAGAAGAGAAGTAACTTAACCAAGAGAAGGCTGACTAAGAGAAACACATGATCAGAAGATAGTCCGATGTAATTCCGAAGTACATCTGAGATAAGTCCGAGATCCGCTCTGTGGGAAAGTAGATAGTGACCATAGTGTGAGAGCCCGTTGTTGGAGTTGGACTTATGTGCGATGTAGTTGTGACAAGCACCTTGGCTTGTGAAGGCACTCTACCCTTCACAAGCCATCTCCAAAACCCTGCTGCTATCTAGTAGCCAGTTTGACTGGATCCCCTGCTGGGAACACTGCCTCAAACTTGTACTCTTTAAATCCATTTGCTGCTACCACTTTTGTATAATGATTGCTTTTACAATGTCCAGCTTCTCTGCAGTATAAGCATAGGTTATTGCAGAAGCGTTGTTGTTGTTCCTCAACTGAGATTCAACAATTGTTTGCTGAAAGGTCCATTGTGTTTGGATCACATGGTGTGAGGGGAGCTGGGTTACATGGTGGATTGGGATTGAATTGGGGAATGGGGTTGTTGACTTGTGGTGTGGCTGGATTTATATGTGGTATAATGATAGTGGGTCAGGGGTTATTCATGGTTGTTCTCCTGAGTTCCTTTGCTAGGCAGAAGTGGTCATTGTCAATTTTGATACAGAGTTGCATATAATCCACCAATGTAGCTGGGTTGGCATAGTTGATCAGCAACGTCTTTACTTGGTCTTTAAGTCCTTGGTAGAACTGAGCCCTTAACTGCAACTCCTCTGTCCAACCCAAGATAGCTACCAGGTTCCTGAGATCTGCTGTGTACTCATCTACCCCCTGTAGTGACCTCTGGTTGCAATGTGGATAGATAGTGTTGGGATTGTGGGATGTAGTGCTTGTGGATGTGCAGGTCACAAGGTCAAGGGTCTGAGGTACAGGGTCAAGGTATTTGTCTTTGTGTATGAGGGACAGGGGACAGGATATGCAGACAGTGCACAGTAGGTTTAGCAGAGAAAAGAGGACTCTTATTTCCAGAGGGGAGAACAAGAGGTAAAGTGAGGAACATACCTCCTCACTTCCTAGCTACTTATACTAATTCTACTACAAGGCAGTGTTCAATTACAAAGAGAGAACATTGAAGAATGAGACGGAACATTCTGGCAAAGTAGTGTGATCATTGAGTCAGTCGCATAGCAACAGTAATCAGAACATAGAACAATCCCTGAGAAACAGAGGTGTGATAAGAGAGAGAGAGACTGTGACAATATGAGAAGAGACCATGGGAACAGAGATGTGATAATAATGGAAGCAGCCATGAGAAAGTAGAGTTCAATTATACTCAGTGTTGACTGTCTCAACAGTGGTCATAACAAAGGGCCACTACAACCCCTACCACCCCCCAAAGGATGATGGACAGATGTGACATACAACTTTGTTGTGAAACTCCCTGTCACCAAATGAAAGAATGATTTGGTACTAGTTGTCATTGACAGGTTTACCAAACAGGCCCACTTTATAGCCACTATTGAAACATGTTCAGCAAAAGAGACAGCTAAGATGTTCTTAGACAATGTATGGAAGCACCACAGAACACCACTACAAACCACATCAAACAGAGGAACTGTGTTCAACTTGGAGTTCATGAGAAGACTCTACAAGTCCATAGGGGTGAAGCCCAGCTTTTCAACAGCATACCATCTATAAACCAATAGACAGTCAGAAAGAGTCAACTTATTAATGGAGCAGTACACAAGGCTTTACACAAACTACAGACAAAACAATTGGGATAACTGGTTACTAATAGCTGAATTTCAGTACAACAACTCAGTTAACACATCAACCAGAGTTACACCATTCTTCACAGACAATGGGCATCATCTAACTATGACACCACAGAGATTCAATGAGACAACAGTTCCTGAGGCAGAGGAGATGGTGAGTATGATCAGGGAAATTGGGGAAGAAGTAAAGGTGATGTTAGAGCATGTGAACAATAAACACCAAAAATTCTATGACTGATATGTGCAGCAAGCAACTCCATATCAAGTTGGGGATTGTGTATGGCTAAGCCAAAAGGACAGCATCACTGGAACTGAGGCAATTAAGATGATGAGACCCTCTGCAAAGGTGGAGTATAGGAGATTTGGACCCTACAAGGTAGCAGAGAAAGTGGGAAAAACTGCTTACCAACTGGAACTTCCAGAAACCCTTAGAATCCACCCCATCTGCCATGTATCTCAGTTGACAGCCACATCAAAGGATCCAATCAAAGGATGTTCAACAAAACCACCCCCACCAGTACAGAATGAATAAGGAGAAGAGGAGTACAAAGTAGAGCAGGTGCTCAACTCAAGATGGCATTGGACAAGATTCTAATACCTTGTGAAATGGAAAGGATATGACCCCTCTGAGAACTCATGAAACCATGTTGAGGATATGAGTAATTGTCATGAAGTGAATACTGAGGGAACCGCTGGATGATGTCGAGCACTAGGAGCTCGATGAGAAAGACAATGGAATGTATAAGAGATGACGAGGAGCACTAGAAGCTCAACGACAATGAGTGGAGAGAGGTAGGAGAGTATAAGAGAGGAGGGGAGATACAAGACGTTGCGTGAGGAATAAGTCCTCTACACCTACTAGTATATATAGGAGTACATGAGTGGAGGATTACAAAGCTGACACGAGTACACTGCGCAGCGGTGTGGGAGAACACGTTGGTAGAAGTGCGGGGCAGTGACAGGTGACCTCTTAGCTGAGAGAAGAGAATACTGATAAGTGAGAGAATGCTGACAAAGAGAGACACATGATCAGAAGTTAGTCTGAGATAAATTCGAGATAACTCCAGTATAAATCCGAGGTCTGTTCCGTGGGAAAGTAGATGTGACCATAGAGTAGGAGCCCATGTTCAGTTTGGACTGAGGTGCAACATAGTTGTGACAGTAATGCACAAGAAGCTATCCAAGAATTCCATCAATACAACCCTGATTGCCCAACTCCCACAAGGTCATATCCCACTTCAAACCCTCTATGTGCTCAATGACCCTAGAGGGGGCAACTGTCATGACTCCATCTTGCTCTAAGCCAGAAATGTCACAATGTGGATGCTGAGATACCGCTAGACAATGACAATGAAGGGATAGAGCACTAGGAGCTCAGGGGAGAGGACAAAGATGAATGTATAGGAGATGACAAGGAGCACTAGGAGCTCAACAATGAGGAGTAGAGAGGAAGAGGAGAGGATACAATGGAGAGAAAGATACAAGATGTTGCATGAGAAATAAGTCCTCTATGCCTACTGGTATATATATGTTACAAGAGTGGAGGATTATAAATATCACACAAGTACAATGCATAGCAGTGTGGGAGAACATGTGGGGAGGAAATGTGGGGCAGTGACAGGTGACCTCCCAAGTGAGGGAAGAGAAGAATCCTAAGTAAGAGAAGGCTGACAAAGAGAGAGACATGATTAGAAGTTAGTCTGATATAAAACCAAGAATAGTCTAAGGATAGTCCGAGGTCTGTGGTGTGGGACAGTAGATTGTGACCATAGAGGAAGAGCCTGTGTTCAAGTTGACTTGGTGCAGGATGAAGTCGTGACAAGAAACCAACACAGACTCTCCCTTACAAGCACATCTACTATCCCAGGCTATGGACATTGCAATAAAATTGGACTATTCTTGGTTTTATATTGGACTCTCTTCTATCATGTGTTCATCTTTGTCAGCCCTCTGTAAAGTCAGCTGTCTTGAGATAGCTTCAGGGTCTGGCCTAGAAGTAACACTCCTAATATATACTTTCACAAAAGATGTTCTTAGTGCTGTTGCAAATATTCAAAGGGGGGCTCAATGGTTCAGAGTACAAGGGATCTCTTTTCAAGAGACCTGTGTATACAAAGTGGTTGCAATGGGGAGTCAGGCTACAATCCAGCTCCCCTTATATCCATAAGCAATCCCCCTATGACTCATTCCAAACCACCACAACTGCTCCACCTATGTTATATGCAGCTACTGTGCATTATCTCATGACTTCATCCTATGTCATGCACAGTTCTTCTAAGTTCATGGGGCAGGTTCTTCTCCTGTGGTAGAAATAACCTTTCTAGCTCTGGATTCTGCTCCACAGCTCTATTCCAGTTATGACATTGTTCTGATGACATTTGTTCACCTTCCCCCTATTTCCCATCAAGGGGTTACTCATCTAATCTATAAGAAGTAATCTTGTTCATGCTTTAATCCTACATTTGGTTCTTCACAGAATTCTAAAGTTAAGGGCAAAGTGGTTTGCCCATGGCACACATGTTGTGTGTTTCGGTCTCAACAGACATATCCAGTATTAAGGGTGATTACAAATAGCAAAGGCAATACACCTTATAACACCTTCTCTGAGTTAGCCTACTTCTCTTCTCTTGCTTAGGAGGTCACCTGTCACTTGTCACAACTACGTCACGCCTAAGTACAACTCAAACAAGGGATCTTACTCTATGGTCACATCTACTTTCCCACAGAATGGACTTCGGATCTATCTCAGACTTATTTCGGTTTAACATCGGACTATCTTCTGATCATGTGTCTTACTTGGTAATCCTTCTCTCGCTTAGCAGTCTTCTCTTCTATCGGCTAGGAGGTCACCTGTCACTGCCCCGCACTTCTACCCACATATTCTCTCACACCGCTGCACAGTGTACTTGTGTCAGCTTTGCAATCCTCCACTCCTGTATCTCTATATATACCAGTAGGTTGTCACAATGAGATGTCTGAGGGAATCGCTGGACGACAACGAGAGGACTTAGGACAGTGTTGAGCACTAGGAGCTCAATGGAGAGGACAATGAAATGGATAAGAGACAACAAGGAGCACTAGGAGCTCAATGTCTAAGATGTGGAGGAGAGAGGAGGTACAAGTGTAGAGAGGGAATACAAGACGTTGCATGAGGAATAAGTCCTCTACGCCTACCAGTATATATAGAGATACAGGAGTGGAGGCTTACAAACTTGACATGAGTACACTGCGTGGCGGTGTGGGAGAACACGTGTAGGGAAGTGCGGGGAAGTGACAGGTGACCTAACGTGGAAGACAGGATGTATCTTTAGTGTATCAGGGAGCCGTAACCGATAGGCTGACCTTCCGACCTTCTCTATCACCTCATATGGTCTGAATCTTCTATGTTCCAGCTTCGCAGAGGGTCTCGACATCTTAATTGCCTCAGTTCCGGTGAGACTGTCCTTTCGGCTTAGCCATACACGATCCCTGACTTGATGCGGAGTCACCTGCTGCGTGTGGGCGTTATAGAAGCTTCTATACTTTTCTTCTGCTTTCTTCAACATTGCCTTTACTTCTTCCCCTATTTCCTGGATCCTTCTCACCATTTCTTCTGCCGCAGGTACTCGGGTCTTGTTGAACATTTGTGGTGTGATCGTAGGGTGTCTTCCTTGGTCAGCAAAGAACGGTGTGACTCCTGTTGACGAACTGATCGTGTTGTTGTACTGGAATTCCGCAATCGCTAGCCAGTCGTCCCAGTCATCTTGTCAGTAATTTACGTAGAGCCGAAGGTACTGCTCCATAAGTGAGTTGATTCGTTCTGATTGTCCATCTGTTTGAGGGTGGTACGCCATGGAGAAGTTGGGTTTAATACCGATCAATTCATAGAGTCTCTTCATGAATTCCGAATTGAATGTCGCCCCTCAATCTGACACCGTTCGCAGCGGTGTTCCGTGGTGTTTCCATACGTTCTCCAGGAACATCTTTGCGGTTTCCTGAGCCGTTGAGCTCTCTCTGGTTGCGATGAAGTGAGCTCGCTTGGTGAATCTGTCGACGATCACTAGTACCGAATCATTCCGTCACTTGGTGACAGGGAGCTTGACTACAAAGTCATATGTAATATCTGTCCATCTGCCCTCTGGGGATTCTAGTGGTTGCAGAGGCCCTTGGGGTTTTTGATTGATGACCTTCGTCCTTAGACATGCGTCACAATGATCCATGTAGTCGTTGATGAACTTTGTCATTGAAGGCCACCAGTACGTTCTGGATACGAGTTCAAGTGTCTTAGCTCTTCCCAGGTGACCTGCTGTGGCAGCGTCGTGTCGTGACTCTACAACATCTCTTCTAATTTCATAGTTCCTCTTGTACATGAGCACTTTGTCCACCAGGCAGTAGTCACTCATCTTTTCCTTTGTCTTCGCCAGTGTGTTCGCTTCTTCTGCTCGAAGGAAGGCCAGGACAGCAGCCATTGATTTGTCCTTGCCTAGCTTGTGTCTGATTCTTTTGACAAAGTCTTTGTCTGAGAATGTGGTGGCGTTAATTTTGAAGTGTGATTTTTTTGAGAATTGATTTGAAATTCTCTTCTTCCCCCCTTGGCTGATGGTCTGGCCTTCTGGATAGGGGGTCGGATCATGCTTTTACTCCGGGCCAATACACAATTTTGAAGTCGAATCCTGCCAGGAATAGGCTCCATCTGGCTTGTCTCCTCGAAGGTTCCTTGGTTGTCATGAATGTTTCTAGGTTGGCGTGGTCGGTTATCACGGTGGTTTGACCATTTGCCCCCTCGAGGTACTGTCTCCAGTCCCTGAAAGCTTCATATATTGCGAGTAGTTCCAGGTTGTAGACATTATAATTCCTTTCTGCTGGTGACAGTGACTTCGATGCGTAGGCAATAGGGTGCAGTTTCCCATCTTCGCCTTTCTGTGAAAGGATCGCTCTGTAGCGACCTCTGTTGATGACACGAGTAGATAGTGTTGGAATCATGGGAACGTGTGTTCTTGGGAGACGTGCAGGTTACAATGTCAAAGGTTCTGGGTACGAGGGTTTCAGGGTTTCAGGGTTTCAGGGTTCTGGGTCTGTGTCTTGTGAATGGGGGACAGGGGACAGGGTGTACGTCAAGCGTACAATGGGTTTGGTATAGAGAGGAGAGCTCTTATTTCCAGAGGGGAGAACAAGAGGCGAAGTGGGGAACAAACCTCCTCACTTCCTACCTACTTATACTAATTTACCATGAGGCAGTGTTCGATTACAAAGAGAGAACATTAGAGAACAATAAGGAATATTCTAGTAAGGCGGTGTCGTCGTTGAGTCATGAGCACAGCAACAGTAATCGGAACATAGAACGAGGCCTGAGAAACGGAGATGTGATGATAGAGGAAAAGACTGTGGGAATGGAGATGTGATAATAACAAAAGAGACCGTGAGAACGGAGATGTGATAATAACGAGAAAGGCCGTGGGAACTTAGAGTTCAATAATGTACTCAATGGTATCTGTCTCGACGGTGGTCATGACACGCTCTTCAGGCGAATACTGACGAGTCGATCTCGATGACATAGGGTTTCTCGAAGTTGGGAAAAGCTAGCACGGGTGATGACGTGAATGCTTGTTTGAATGCATCCAAGGACGCCTGCTGTTTGCTTCCCTATACGAACTTCTCGCCTTTCTTCAACAGATCCATCATAGGTCAGGCGATTTTCAAATACCCTTAGATAAACCTTCGATAGAAATTGGCGAAGCCTAGGAATACCTGGATGTCGTGGACTGATTTGGGTACCGGCTATTCTTCAATTGCGGCTATCTTTGCTTTATCCATCCGCATCTTTGTTCCATCTATGATGAACCCCAAATATTCGATCTCGGTGAGATTGAATTCACTCTTCGAGTGGTTGACCCAGACATTGTTGGCTTTGAGTCGTTTGAGTACTTCTATCATGATTTTGTCATGTTCTTCCTGGTTTTTCGCGAAGATCAGTATGTCGTCCAGGTAGATGATGACTTGGTGATCAAGCATGTCTCTGAAGATATCGTTCATGAATAGTTGGAAGTTTGCAGGGGCGTTGGTTAGACCGAATGGCATGACAGTGTACTTGTAGTGTCCGTATTGCGTCCTAAACGCAGTTTTCCATTCATCTCCTTTGGCTATCCGGACATTGCTGTACCCGGATCTGAGGTCGATCTTACTGAAAATCTTGGCTCCTTGGACTCAGTCCATGATTTTGTTTGGAAGCAGTAGAGGGTATCGGTTTTTAACCGTCATCACGTTGAGGTCTCGGTAGTCGACACATAGCCAAAGGCTTCCATCATTCTTTTTTATGTACATCACTGGGGCTCCTGTGGGTGATTTCGATGGTCGGATGTGACCCTTCTTGATGTTTTCGTCTAGGTATTCGCGAAGCGCATTGAGTTCTGTGGGTGACATTGCATAGATCTTTTTGAATGGTGGTGTCTTCCCTAGAATCAGGTCTATGCAGAGGTCGTAGTCTCGCTTGGACGGTAGTACTTGAGACTCCTTCTTATCGAATATCTCCCAGTATTGATGGAACTGCGGGGGAACCACTTTGGCTGGTTCCTTCTTTGGTTTGGACTTGTCATCCTGCTCCGCAATCCTTGCCGTGTGCAACTGTCCTGCTGCAATCTTGAGGGGGTTGAGCTGGTGTGACCAGAACACACCCAAGTCAACTGCATCTTCTGAGTGCTTCTTCCAAGCATTCTCCGTGATAAAGGCAATGTCAAGGGACCCTTTTTCTCCGATGGGGTTACTCACTAAGGTTTCCAGGTTCTTTTGTAGTTTGAGGTTCTTCTTCGGCTTCCGCGGGGCTCTTGAGTCCACGCTGTACGCATCCATATGTACTGGAAAGCAGTGTTGGAAACAGTATCTTGACTTGAATACCATTTGATCTGCCACATCAGTCGACCATTCGATTTTGGGTTGGTGTTGCCTGATCCAAGTAAGGCCAATTACTACATCATATCTTCCAATGTCAGCAATGTGGAATTTCTGTGTGTTTTTGTGGTTTTCGACTTGAAGGACGCATTTGACTGCCTGATTGATTCCTTCTTCTTGGATAGGTTCTCCATTGATGGCATACGCTGGTCTTGGTGGTATTTTGAAGGTCGGGATTACGTGTGCGTGTACGAGTTATTTATTAATGAAAGTGGATGACACTCCAGGGTCATATAATGCAAGGATGGGGATCGCGATTTTTCTGAACTTCAGTTTTGCTTTTAGTTTCAAGGGTGCTTCCGGGTCTTTCCTGATGTCAAGGGTTTGGTATTGACTATTGACGAGGGCGTTGGCCGTGATAGTGGTAATGTGGGTGGAATGTGGTACATCATAAGGAAGAGACTTGTGCATGGAACATAAAACAGAAAAGAAGTTCTTTGAGCATAATGGGACTGATGGTGACGCAATGTTGCACCTCAGTCCCAGGCGTTTCCCTAGCGCTCAGCGCCATCTTCCTGCCCGTTCCTCTGGGCATCAACTCCAGCGAAAGCCCTTCCGGCCTCTACATCCGCTGCCCTTAGCTCCGCAGCCCTTGCCTCTGCTCGTGCTTCTCGATCATCTTCTCTTGTAGGCTCTGCTCGTCAATCCAACCTGGCATTAACTGCCAGGGGTGCAGCCCTACAATCCCTTGCAAAGTAGCCCATCTGTCCACAATGCAAGCACGCTCCAGCTTGCCTTCTTCTTTGTTTTTCAGTGTCAGTCAGGCGTCGGCATCCTCCCTGATCGATCTCCATCGCATTGGGATCACGGGGGGTGCCTGGACATTCTTGGTTTTGAGGCTGTTGTTGTTGTTGCTGCTGCTGCTGCCAAGGTTGCATCCTGTCCCTTATCACTTGCTGCAGGTAGGGATTGGCCATGCGGGGCTGTTGTGGTTGTTGCAGTGGTGGTTGAGGGCGGGCTGGGGCTGGGGCTACTGGTCGTGGGTGCAGACGTCGTTCTTCTGCATGTGCCTCGAACAGGTGGTTATCGATCGTGATGGCTTCCTCTTGGATGTCGAGGAGGTTGTTGGCCCATCCCATCGCGGCCTTGGCAAGCTTGATTTCAGCCTTGAGCCCCAGCTTGTACTGGGAGATCAGCGCCTGATTGTTCCACGTTACGTGGTGCGCCTGTTTGCTGAATTTGGCTGTGTAGGTGGCTGCCGATCCTGTCTGTCGCAGATTCCGAAGTGCCATTTTGGCCTTGGCGATTCGATCCGGGTCGCCAAAGGCATGCTCGAACGTCTGTCGGAATTCTCCCCACGTATCAATCGTCGGCATTGCTGATGTGATGTCCTTGATGATGATTAAGGCCCATTTTTGGGCTTCCTCAGTCATGTACCCAAGCGACCAATTGATGAGGTCGGTGTCACTTGAGAACTGCTGGGCTGACATCACAATGTACTGTTCACAGGCGGCAATGAACTTGTACGCTCAATTGCCACGTTTCTTCCCATCATATTTCTCTGGGACAGCTACCTTCAGGCCTTTGGGTGGAAGCTGTGCGACTTGTCAGGCGGTGATAGACGGGCCGATTGGATTGGGGTGACTGGTGAAACTATATTGTGTGTAGGTGGGGGCGACGATGGGGATTGGTTGTTGGACTGGCTGGTTTACTATGTTGTTTACGTTCGCGGTCAGGTTGGTGACTTGGGTGGCCAGTGCTGCGATCTGCGTGAGCAGCTGGTCATAGGTGGGTTGTTGGGTTGCCATTGCTGGCGGGAGTGCGATAGTCGAGATGAGAGGGGCGAGTGTATACGATGGTGGAATGTATGGTGAGGGATTGCTTATGATGGAGGGAGTGTTGCCATCCGAGTCGTGTTCTGACGGAACTTGGTAGCAGTTGTTGTGTGTTTGTTTAGGAGGCGTGTTGTTTTAGTCCCACCTAGCGAGGCTTTCGAAGGTGGTGTGGGTGAAATGGATCTTGGTTTGGACGCCTAGCTCAATGTAGAGGTAGGCAGGTTGGATGTGCTTGTCAATGTGGATCAAGCGTGCGAGTTGTTGTTGTTTAGGGAAATAAGGGATGCAAACTTTAGGGAACGGGTGGTATTCTTGGCACACCCAACTTCCTGGCAATGCCCTCTTCACTCTCTCTAAGTCTTCGTGTTCAATGGCGAATGTGATGATTTTGTTGGCGTGTTGCGCCAAGTTGCTGATGTTTGGTGTGTAGAGGTTTGGTGTCTCTTTGTTTTGAGGGTTGTACCTCAGTGCTGGCATGTAGTTGTGGAGCGGTTTTTGATGACGCAACGTAATGTCACGATGAGATGTCTGAGGGAACCGCTGGACGACAACGAGGGGACTTAGGACAGTGTTGAGCACTAGGAGCTCAATGGAGAGGACAATGAAATGGATAAGAGATGACAAGGAGCACTAGGAGCTCAATGTCTAAGATGTGGAGGAGAGAGGAGGTACAAGTGTAGAGAGGGAATACAAGACGTTGC
>WSTV01000562.1:0-19434 GCA_019632285.1 Tulasnella sp. 332
CCCCAGCTTCCTGTCGCGCCTACTCGCAGTTGAAGAAATCGATCCTTGAACTTCTCCAGGGATTCATCGACGCGCCGTCTCCAGTGGTTCCCGTCTTAGACACAGTTGAGGAGTGTTCCAATCCAACGTATGCTGAAAAAAAAAAATGATTCTCCCTCTGGCGAAGGCCACTTCTGCACTCCCTCCCCATTTCCCTCTTCGGACTTTTGTGACCAGTCGTCCTAAGGTGCATCTAGAAAAGTCATTCACCCACTTCATCTCACCGATGGTCTCAAACATTACCACCCTTCACGACATCGGAGTCTCCATCGTAAAGGGGCACATACAACTGTGTCTACGAACTCGTCTGCAGGGCGCGGAAGCCATCGCGACGGACGGCGGAGTGGGCCGCTTGGTGCAGATGGCGTAGAGCTTGTTCATAGTGGCTTCCACCGCGGTCAAATTCGTCGGAAAGTCATTTTACACTGGTACGGAGAGTCTAAATGGACAACGGAAAGTCATCCTGACGATCGAAGAGAGCCACAGTCTGTTGAAGAAGCATTCTACCGTCATGATTATACCTATGGATAATTACAGCGAGCCACCCCCTTATCTCCCTCTCGATTGCATGTACACCAGAATCCTATCGAAGGCCTTATCGGAGGGGCGCGGTATGCATGTCGAGGAACTCCTTCGCTCGGTACTTGGGGCACTTGTCTTCTTACTTGATACGCTCTCCCCGAGGTCGTTGGAGGTGCTCCTGCGACTGGGGCCGAGGACTACTGCCAAGGCTCTGCAACGACTCCGCTCCGTTGTCATCGTCCCCGATCACGAGGCAAGCTCCAAACCCATCCAGCTAATCCACCCTTCCTTTCCCAACTTCCTCACAACACAGCTCCGACGTATGGACACGCAATTCATCATCGAACCCGATGTTCGCTACTCGCGGTTGGCCATCTTCTGCCTTAACCATAGGAACAGTCGCTGCGACTTGACATGTGCAATATTGGCTCCTTACCAACGCTCAACACAGATGTGAAGGATCTCCACAAGTGGCTTGCCAGGGTACGACTGGTGCACGTACGATATGCATTGTCACAACTACGTCCTACTCTAAGTCTAAACCTAACATGGGCTCTCACTGTATGGTCACATTCAACTATCCTATGGAATGGACTTTGGACTATCCTTGGTTTTATAGTGCTCCTCATAGTCTCTTATACATCTTCATTGTCACCTCCTAGAGCTCCCAGTGCTCACTCACATTATCGTCCAGCGGTCCTCAGCCCTCTTTGTGACACACATGTAACCACTGGGCTTCACACTCAGCACATGCTTGGTCTAGAGTCTGTACAGAGAAGGATGCACAGAATGAAGTTGCTCCTTAACTGGCATGGGTTGTTGACAAGTTCATCAGTATAAAGCTACTGTGCTGGTTAGAGCTTCTCAGCCTCTCTGGACGCCTCAATGCTGTGGTGCCATAGCTTGAGCTAGCCGAACATGTGCTGATTGTGAGTCCCTTAGATTATAATACAACTGACATAAGCTCAAACTTATCAGATAAGGAGCAAAAGATGCAATCAACAAGACCCTCACCATCATAAAAAGTGCAGTGTTTCATAGTGTGTTCCTTCAAGCCAATCAGTATGAGTGCTGCAGATATCTACTGTTCAGCACTGCCATTTACCCTGACACACCCTCTCTATGAGAATAACCAACTGAAAATTGGTAAAGCTGCATCATGGTTTGATGTGGGCAAGATTTAGACTGGGATCCATATTTATATACCACACAAGTAGGATTGTGGTCTCCCTCAGTCATGTGTTCTCCTGGGTGGTGGCCAAGTTGTCTCCAGATGTTTGGGTGGCATAGTCTAGATCTAGAATGCCAAAATGGGTGCTGAGGTCACTAGGCCAGATGGGCACACAGACTAGATCAGATCTGCTGCTTATTCCCTCAATGGCAAGTGTATTGTCTCTGTACTACAGGACAGGACAGTCCAGGTGTGGAATGCCAAGATGAGTGCTCGGGTGGCCAGGCTGGATGGACACACTGACTTGGTTGCTTACTCTCCTGACAGCAAGCACATCATCTCTAGGTCATATGATAACACAGTCTGAATGTCGAACTCCAAGATGGGTGTCAAGGGGACTAGGTTGGATAGGCACACTAACTCAATCACATCTATTGCCTACCCAACTATTTACTGCCAGTCACTGAATTTTTTGATGTATTACCAAGCTCTTCACTTTATTGGGTATACCCCTGGGTTACATGTCATGGCTTGCGCATATGCTTCATTGGGCCTTGGTTGAAGCATGGGCTTGTAAAGGGCTTCAAATCACTCTAGGGACTCCTGGAAAGCAAATAATGATCTTATACTTCTCTAGCTTTATTTAACTGCATAATCAAGAATAAATACAGGTGTCAATAGCTACCGGCTCTATCCATGGGAGAAGGCATGTGATCCATACATTTGGTGTGTCACAAGCCATGTCATCTTCAGACCTTCTTCCTATTTTTAGAAAGTCTATATAGTGTAGCTCACTGCAAGAGGATGTCGGTGGGGTCTCAGTAGGAGGTAGGGTGAGTTTGAGGGCTTGTTTGGTTGCCAGAGGCTCATGCAAGGATATGATCTACAGGCTGTCAGGACAGATGCCTACCAACATTTCTCAAGTTGGATACTATATACTTAATTCATTCACAAAAGAAGTGGGGGACATTCTGTTAGAAAAAACTAAGATCTTGATTGAGCATAAGGAAGTATGGTAAAAGAATGGACAAACAAGATGCTGCCACACACACATCAGCTTGATTGTCTTCTTACTGTCTATCTTCTACATTAGTCTTTAGTGGGATCTTATCATGTCATTGTTCTTTCATGTCCTAGCCTTTGGATAGACCACAATACTTTAAACCCTCTCACTCTTGCAGCTTATTGAAAATGCCTCTCACCTTTTCTGCCATAGCCTTCATCTTTTCCTCAGTCATCTTTGGTTGTCTGATTGGCATGCCTAAGCCTTCATAGGCGGCTGGCTGCTCTTTGCAATGTTTGACCCACACCTTGAAGTTTGGGCAGTCCTTCATATCCAAGTCTGGTACATCAACCCAGGCATGTATTGTGATTCTGAAAGGAGGTAAAAGTAGAGGTGCATAAGGCTAGGGGTTCATAGATGAGGTGAATAAGCATGAGAATACAAGTACCAAGGGAAACAGATCATGTCTACAATGCTATATTTGCCTTTGCTATTGCCAGTGAGAAATTTGTGTGATGTGAGATGTGTCTTGAGGATGGAGTGGAGGTGCTTTGTTTCAGCCATGGAGTGATCAACAGCATATGGGCTTTTTAGGGAAGGAAGAGTGTGGACTATCAGTATGAGGCTTTATGGTCTAAACCAGTAGGGAACCTACACCACTTCTGGTGCAAGGTGCAAGAAGTGCACAGCTGAGAATGATTAGTGCCATGTCAGCTCAGCAAGGTCAGGATCTGATGAGATAGACAAGCCACCTTGCTGTTGCATCAGGCCAATCCCTCCATGAATGAAGAGGATCCACTGAAGGGCTTCAGAGTAGTTATCAGCATCCTTGATTGGATTGAACCTACAATTGATTACAACGATTAGCATCCAGGGGAAGTTGCCAGCTGAAGAGACTTGTAGGAACTTGAATTCCAGATCATAATACTGTGTCAAGTAGAGTAGGATAGCAGCCTAGTTCAAATGTAATGATGCCATTGCTACGGTCTCAACCGAACAGATGTCCTAATGGCATATATAGGGGATACCGGTTCACAGGTTCTAAGACCTCAAAATTCTCTCTTATCTATTCGATGATTGCAGGGATCCTTCTGTTGGGGTTGATCTTCATGAACTATGGGTGCTTCTGTTTGTTCTTTGACAAGTTGAGGCTCCTTACACTATATTGAATACCATATGCAGCCTTGAGCTCCTTGAGCAAGATGCTGACTGCAACCAGTAAGCATTGAGTAAAGGGATTGGTATTTGTATGCTGTGCCTATTTCTATACCTGAATTTTTGGCTATTTGGGATAGCATACATATAGAGCTGGAAGGTTGGTTTTGTGGTGGTTGAAGACATCATAGAACAAGGGTTTGAGCAGGAAAGTGAGGAACTCTGAAGCTGTCAGTACTGGACTGTTACTGGACTGTCAGGGCAGCTTTCACAAGAATCGGGGGAGTTGAGTGAGCTGTCAATGTTGTAATCCACAGTGTTAAAATAGCAACTGAGGCAAATGGGCAAGTCCTCACTGGCAGAGCAGATGAGGGGGGAAGAGTCCAAGTGAATTGATGCAGATTCACCACCTTAGCTCTGCCAGTACATATAAGCAGAGGCCACAAAGGCAGAACACATCACAAAGGAAGATACAAGTGAGAGAGGAAGAACCACAACACAAAGAAAGAAGAGAACACCAAGGAAGCAATTGGAGACCAATAGAGACAAGAAGACAATGAAGTGATTGTGGATAAATGGGGAAAAGGAGCACATAGGGAATAGAATGTCTTTGTCCTAGGTGGAACAAAGGCTGGTGGGGATAGGAGATAAATGTCATGACTTCATCCTGCCTCAAGTCCAACCAAACACAGCCTCTACCTCAATGGTCACATTCTACTCTCTCATGGAACGGACCTCAGATAATTATCAGATTTACATTGGACTTACTTCTTATCATGTGTCTCACTTAGTCAGCATTCTCTCGCTTAAGGCTCTTCTCTTCTCTCAGCCAGGAGGTCACCTGTCACTGCCCCACACTTCTACTCCACATGTTATCCCACACCGCTGCACAGTGTACTCATGTCATGTTTGTAATCCTCCACTCCTGTAACCTATATATACTAGTAGGCATAGAGGACTTACTCCTCATGCAACGTCTTGTCTTTCCTCTCCTGTACTCTCCTCTCCTCATCCTCTCTGCTATACACTGTTGAGCTCCTAGTGCTCCTCAGCATCTTGTCACGATGAGATGTCTGAGGATACCGCTGGACGACGACGAGCACTAGGAGCTCGATAAGAAGGACAATGGTAATGAATAAGAGACGCTGAGGAGCACTAGAAGCTCAACAGGGTATAGAGGAGAGGAGGGTAGAGAAGTACAGTTGGGGAGAGGATACAAGGCGTTGTGTGAGGAATAAGTCCTCTACGCCTACTAGTATATATAGGAGTACAGGAGTGGAGGATTACAAAGCTGACACCAGTACACTGCGTGGCGGTGTGGGAGAACACGTTGGTAGACATGCGGGACAGTGATAGGTGACCTCCTTAGCCAAGAGAAGAGAAGAGAAGAGAAGAGAGGGGTGCTGACAAAGAGAGACACATGACAGAAGTTAGTCCGAGGTAAAACCGATAATACTCCAAAGTGAGTCCAAGGTCCATTCCGTGGGAAAGTAGAAAGTGACTGTAGAGTAAGATCCCATGTTGGGTTTAGACTTAGGCGCGACGTAGTCGTGACACATCTTTTATACATCTCATTGTCATTCCCATCAAGCTCCAAGTGCTCATCATCGTCAACTCCCTCATCTTCGTCATCCAGCGGTATCCTCAGCATCCACATTGTGACAATGAACCAGAACAAGCACCAGCATGCCAGTGGGTGCTTAGGCAAGAGGGAAGAGCAATGGATAAAAGGAGGAGAGTAGAGAGTGCAGTCTTGAGATTTTCTGGCAGAGGTGTGAGTATCACCACATGAGTGCTTAGCTTCTGGGCACTTTAATTGGCATGTAAATAAGCCACAGAGTGCCCTAAAGCACACATCACCTAGGCACTCAGCTGTGGGTGCTTGTTACGAGTAGGCAATAGACTGCTAGACAACTGTGAAGGTGAGCACTAGGATGTCATAAGTAGAGCTAGGGACTGCTGGATGACTGTTGATGATGAGCACTAGAAGCTTAATGGAAAGACAAAGGGGATGTATACAAGACAATGAGGAGCACTAGGAGCTCAGTATTGGTGAGTGGAGAGGGAAGGGAGAGGATACAATGCTAGAGGGAATACAAGATGTTGTGTGAGGAATAAGTCCTCTACACCTACCAGTATATATAGGTTACATGAGTGAAGGATTACAAGCATAACATGAGTACACTATACAGCAGTGTGAGAGAACATGTGGGGTATAAGTGTGGGGCAGTGACAGGTAACCTTCTAAGCAATAGAGGAGAAGTAAGTTAATGTTATGGTAGGGGCTGGTGGGCTGCTGGACAATAATGAAGGGAGTGCTAGGAGCTTGATGAGAGGACAAGGATAATATATAAGAGACAACAAGGAGCACTAAGAGCTCAATGCTGATGAGTAGAGGGATAAGAGGGAGGATATAAGGGAAGAGGGAATACAAGACCTTGCATGAGCAATAAGTCCTCAATGCCTACTAGTATATATAGGTTACATGAGTGGAGGATTACAAACATGACACTGCATGGCAGTGTGGGAGATATGTGGGGTAGAAGCACAGGGCAGTGACAGGTGACCTCCTAAGCAAGAGAAGAGAAGAACATTAAGCAAGAGAAGGATTACCAAGCAAGACACATGATAAGAAGATAGTCCATTGTAAATCTGAGATTAGTCTGAGGTCCATAGTGTGGGACAGTCAAATGTAACCATACAACAAGAGCCCATGTTGAGGTTGGACTTGTGAGCAGGACATAGTCATGACAGTTAAGTGAGAGAAGTCTGACCAAGCAAAACACATAAGAAGAAGATACTCTGTGATAAATCTGATAATGTTCCAACATTCATAGCATGGGGTAGTAGAATGTGACCATAAAGTGAGAACCTGTGTTGGGTTGGACTTAATGCAGGATGAAGTTGTGACAGTTGCCCCCTCTAAGGTCATAGAGCATGGTGGCTGGTTTGAGTGCAAGATGATCTTTCAGGGTGAGGTCTGTCTGGGTTTGAGTCATGGAATTCCTTTATGGCATGTTGGGCATTACTTATATCTTTGATGTAGTTCCACAAGTTCTCTGATGTGTCATATCCTTTCCATTGAACAAGGTATTGGAAATGAGTGTGATTCCATCTCAAGTCCAAGATCCTTTCAACCTCATACTCTTCTTTGCCTTATGCATTTTGGATAGGGGGTGGATATTCAAGAACTCTTCCTTGGATCAGCTCTTCTGATGTCACTGTGAGTCTTGATACATGGAATACCAGGTGAATTTTCAAGGTCTCAGGGAGTTCCAGTTGATAGGCAGTCCTTCCAACTTTCTTGATCACCTTGTATGGTCCAAATCTTCTGTGTTCCAACTTGGCAGATGGTCTCAACATCTTAATCACCTCAGTTCTGGTGATGCTGTCCTTTTGGCTCTGCCATACATAATCCCCAACTTGACACAGAGTTGCTTGCTGCACATGTCAGTCACGGAACCCTCAATGTTTTTCTTCTGCCTTCATCAACATTGCTTTCACTTCATCACTGATTTCCTTGGTCTTCTTTGCCATCTCTTCAGCATCTGGTACTTGAGCCTCATTGAACACTAGTGGAGCAATAGTAGGGTGTCTTCCATTATCTGCAAAGAAGGTGTCACGAATGGAGGAACTGAGGAACCGCTGGACGACGACGAGGGTACGGAAAGCGATGAGGAGCACTCGGAGCTCAGGGAGAAGGACAATGAAATGTATAAGAGACAACGAGGAGCACTAGGAGCTCAACGTTGATGAGTGGATAGAGGAGAGGGAGTACAATGTATGAGAGGAGAGATACAAGACGTTGTGTGAGGAATAAGTCCTCTACGCCTACTAGTATATATACGTTTACAGGAGTGGAGGCTTACAAACATGACACGAGTACACTGCATGGCGGTGTGGGAGAACACGTGGAGGGAAGTGTGGGGCAGTGACAGGTGACCTCCTAAGCGAGAGAAGAGAAGAGAAGCTTAGCTGACAAAGAGAGACACATGATAGAAGTTAGTCCGTTATAAGTCCGAGATAAGTCCGAAGTAATTCCGAGGCCCGCTTCGTGCGATAGTAGATGTGACTGTATAGTGAGATCCCATGTTGGAGTTGGACTCGGGCAGGACATAGTCGTGACAGAAGGGGATCACCCCTGTTGATGTGTTGACCAGGTTGTTGTACTAGAACTCAGCAATTGCTAGCCAGTCATCTTAATCATCTTGGCAAAAGTTCATGTAGAGTCACAGATATTGCTCCATCAATGAATTCACTTGTTCAGTCTACCCATTAGTTTGCAGGTGGTATGCTGTAGAGAAGTTGGGTTTTACCCCTATTGACTCATACAGCCTCTTCATAAACTCCAAGTTGAATGTTGTTTCTTGGTCTGATGTGGTTCATAGTAGAGTACCATGATGCTTCCATACATTGTCTAGGAACATCTTAGCCATCTCCTTTGCTGACGACACTTCTACTGTAGCTACAAAGTGGGTGTAGGATTAGTTCTTCCTGGACTAATCTAAGGGTTTACTGGGGCATTGCATAGGGGTACTCACTGCTTGAGAACTGGTCTGGGACTAATAGATCTGGGCTAGAGCTAAGAGCTGGCTTTAGAGGATTGAAGCACTGTTATATGAGATAATTGCAATAGGGAGCCTCCTACTGAGAGTTCCCTCCTATTTATACATGAATATCTACCAATGATGTCATGATACTGTCATAGCTTCAAAGGAGGTGGTTTGTGGAGCAAGTGGTGCTCAACTAACTCCTTTGATGGAGAAATGACTGAAATGCTGACTGATTTCTTCTCAAATATTCTATGAATGATTAGCTCCATTCATGATGTCATAAGTTAGACCTAAGTCTATAATGATATCATGAATTATCTCCTTTCTGCAAGGAGTAATGGAGTTGCTTCCCAACCATGGGAATATCTATTGTTTGAGCGCTAGACTGGGTGCTAAAGTAAACTGTTTTACCTTTGCTACATGGATACCTTCCTTCTGTGGGAATGTCTATTGTTTGAACGCTATGCTAGGCGAAACTGGGTGCTAAGGCAAACTACCTGACATTCATAGATGGTTTGCCTAATTCCTCCATCCTGGATAGGTTTGCCATTGATTGCATATGCAGGTCTGAGATTGATGTTCTGGGTTGGGAGATTGTGTTTCTGTATGAGGTACTTGTTGAGGAACACTGTGGATGCTCTAGTGTCATACTGTCATGACCACCATCAAGACAGCCACTGCTCAGTATGATCAAACTCTACTATCCCACAGTCTCTTCCTTTATCATCACATCTCTATTCCCACAGCCTGTTTCTTTATTATCACATCCCCATTTCCATAGTCTCTTTCTCTATGATCACATCTCTTTTCCCAGGGATTGTTCTATGTTCTGACATATGTATGCTGTACAACTGACTCAGTCATTGCACAGCACCAGTAGAATGTTCTCCATTGTTCTCTATTTGTAATCAAACACTGCCTTCTTATAAAATAATATAAGTAGTTAGGAAGTGAGGAGGTTTGTTCCTCACTTCACCTCTTGTTTTCCCCTCTAGAATAAGAGTGTCTCCTCTGTACCAAACCCATCATGCGCTGTCTGCACACCCTGTCCCCCGTCCCCTGTCCATAAGTCCAACCAACCCTACCCTGTACCTTGACCTCTTGACACTGTGTGACTTGCATGTCTACAAGTACCACTTTCTCATGTTACTAACACTATTCACTTGTGTTGCAACCAGAGGTTGCTACACATACAGGACTAAAGCAGGTATTGTGGTTTGTTTGAACTTTAGGATGACTTCTATTCTCAGGGGTGCCTCTTTGTCTTTCTTTACAATTGATGATGAGGAGGTTGGTATTTGATTATTGACAAAGGCATTAGCTATGACAATCAGTACTTAGGGGGATGAAGTGAAAGATATAGAGCTTATGGGCATAGAAGAGAAGACATCATTAAAGTTCTTTCTTTTTAGGACTGATGATGATGCAATGTTGCACCTCAGTCCCATGTGTTTCTCTAACACCCTGCACCAGCCTCTAGTCCATTCTCCTGAGAATCTATAGCCACTGCAAACACTCAATCTGCATGTCCTTCTGCTGCTTACATCGGAGGCTGCTCTCTCATCTCTGTGATCTAGCTCTCTGGGAGCTACAGGTCTTCCTGTCCTGGCATTGATATTGAGAGGAGCTGCTCTGCAGTCCCTGGCAAAGTGTCCCATCTGCCCACACCTCAGGCATGCCACTACCTGTCTCCTCCTGTTCTTTTTAGCCTCCATTAGGCATCAGTGTCCTCTCTGATTGATCTCTATAGCATTGGGATTGTGGTTGACACCTGGATGCTGTTGCTGTCAAGGTGACTCTTATTGTTGTTGGTGTCACTGTGTCACGACTTCATCACACTCCAAGTCCAAACTGAACACAGCCTCTCCCTATACGGTCACTATCAACTATCTCACAGAACAGACCTCAGAGAGTTATCAGATTTATCTCAGACTAACTTCTTATCATGTGTCTCACTTAGTCAGCCTTCTCTCACTTAGGAGGTCACCTGTCACTGCCCTATGCTTCTACTCCACGTGTTCTCCCACACTGCCACACAGTGTACTCATGTCATCTTTGTAAGCCTCCACTCCTGTAACTTATATATACTAGTAGGCATAGAGGACCTATTCCTCACATAACGTCCCATACCCCCTCCTCTACTGCACTCTTCTCTCCTCTCCTCTTCTCTCCTCTCCTCTCACATACATCGAGCTCCTAGTGCTCCTTGTATTCTCTATATACATTTCATTGTCCTCTCTACTGAGCTCCTAGTGCTCATCATCGCTGATATTGTTGTCCAGCGGTTCCTTAGCATCCACTTCATGACATTACATTGTATCTAAATACTGTTCCACAACACCACATGCCAGTCCTCCAATATAACCTGTAAAATTGAGAGACACCTAACCTCTACACCCCCAACACAAGCAACTTAGTGCAATAGACCAATCAAATTATTGCCTTTAGCGTCAAACATGAGGATCTAGAGCAAGTCAAATGGGCACTACCAGGTAGCTGGGTTGTGCAAGAGTTTCACCCCTACCCTAAAGTCTGCATCCCATACTTCACTTAAAGACAACAACTTGCTTGCCTCATCCACATCAACAGGAACATCCAACTGGCTTACCTCTACATTGAGCTAGGCATCCAAACAAAAATTCACTTCACTCATACCAGCTTCGAGGATCTAGCCTATTGGGATTGAAATCACAATGCCTCCCAAACAAACAAGACGGATTTGCTTTCGACCACCATCCAACTATTCTTCTGACAACGATACTACTTCCCTTTAATCCCTATCACCCTACCATGCACCACCATCCCCAACTACACCATCCCCTATCACAACATCACCAATAGAAATGGCAACTCAACAACAAAATGCATGCGATCTGCTCCTTGCACAGATCACAGCCCTCACCACCCAAGTACAAACATTAACCACCAACGTAAACAATATGACAGGCCAAGCAGCAGAAACCCCTCAATTACCTATCCCTGCAGCATGTACATGGTGCATCTTTACAGCATTGCCCGCACCTGCTGGACCATCTATCACAACACAGTGGGTCCTGCACCTTCCCCCTAAGGGACCCAAAGTAGTGGTCCCCAACAAGTATGATGGGAAGAAGCACAGAGATCAGTGTTACAAATACCTCTTGGCTTGTGAGCAATACATGGTATTGTCAGTGCAACAGTTTGCTGATGACAGGGCTCTAATTAACTGGGCAATGGGGTACTTAGTGGAAGAGGCACAGAAGTGGGCACTGATTATTATAAGGAATGCCACACTAGCCAACCCAACCATCACCATGTGGCGACAGTTCAAGGCCTCCTTTGGACGTGCCTTTGGTGGCCCCGGCCGAGCTGCTGAGGCCGGGGTGGTGCTCTAGAACTTGGGGCAGGCCGGATCCGCTGTGACTTACACCACTGAGTTCAGTAAGCATGCTCACCATGTAACCTGGAATCAAGAAGCCCTCATCTCCCAGTACAAGCTCAGGCTCAAAGCCAAGATCAAGTTGGTGAAGGCAGCAATCAGGTGGGGAACCATGCTTATGGATGTGCAGGAGAAAGTTGTGATGATCAACAATAGGCTCTTTGAAGCACAAGGAAGGAAAAAAGACAAAATCCTTGCCCTCACATCCAGCAACACCTTGACCCCCACAACAGCAACAACAACAATGCCCTGTCAACAACTACCTACAGCAAGTCATCTGAGAAAGAGGTGGAGTTCTGCTGCATCAGCAGCAGCTTCAGCCTCAACAACCTAGACAGCCAGGATGTCCAGGCACCCCTCAAGATCCCAACACAGTAGAGATCGACTATGGAGGATGCCGATGCCTGACTGAGGCTGAGAAGCAAAGGAGGAGACAGGCTGGGGCATGCCTGAGGTGCAGCCAGATGGGCCATTTTGCGAGGGATTGCAGGGCCGCCCCTCTGAACATTAACACAGGACTAGACAGACCTGCAGCATCCAGAGAGCCAGATCGAGACAACGAAAGGGCCGCAGAGATGAATGCAGCTGAAGAAGCAGTGGATTGAGTGGTTGCAGCAGCTGATGCCCAAGGGAACAGGCAGGAGAACAGCACAGGGTGCCAGGGAAACAGTTGGGGCTGAGGTGTGACATCGCATCACCATCAGTCCCTGTATGCTCATCAAATTTCTTTGCTCTCTTATGCTCTATGTTGCCTGAGACTTTCTTTTTTGATGTACCAACCCACTACTACCACTATCATGGCCAACGCCCCTGTTGATAGTAAATACCAAAACCATCCTGTCAAAAAAGATCTCGAAGCACCACTAGAGCTGGAAGCCACCCTGAAATTTGACCAAAACGCGATACCAATATTAGCCCTCTATGACCCAGATGCCTCAACCATGTTTATTAATAAACACCTCATCCACGAGCACAAAATACCCACCTTTGGAATTCCCTCAAGACCCACATACACAATCAATGGAGAACCTATATAAGAAGGAGGAATTGATTAGGCAGTAAAATGCAACTTGAAGATTGAGCACCACAAAAACTCCCAAAGGTTCCCTGTAGCAGACATTGGAAGATATGATGTGGTAATTGGGCTGACCTGGATTCCTCAGCACCAACTGGAGATCGAATGGTCCAGAGATGCAGCAGATCAAATGATCTTCAAGTCACAATATTGTTTGCAACACTGCCTACCTCTGCGCATCAATGCATATGGTGTAGACTCGAGAGCACCACGAAAGCCAAAGAAGAACCAGGAACTAAGGAAGAACCTGGAGACATCGATCAGCCAACCAGCCCCATCGAGTGAAAAGAAATTAGACATTGCCTTCATCATGGAAAATGCTTAGAGAAAGCACACTGTGGATGCCATTGACTTCAGTGTGTTCTGGCCACACAAACTCAATCCCCTCAAGATTGCAGCAGGACAGTCCCACATGGCTAGAATTGTGGAGAAGGATGATAAGTCCAAACCAAAACAGGAACTGGCAGAAGCCATTCCTCTGAAATTCCACGAATACCTGGAGATCTTGGATAAAAAAGAATCACAGGTTCTACCACCTAGTTGAGATTACGACCTTTGTATCAACTTACTACCCAGGAAGACCCTGCCATTCAAGAAGATATATGCCATGTTGCCTACTGAACTGGATGCCCTTTGAGAGTACCTTGATGAGAATATCAAGAAGAGGCACATTCAACCATCAAAGTCACCTGCCAGGGCCCCTGTGATGTACATGAAGAAGAAAGATGGAAGCCTTTGACTCTGCGTCGATTACAGAGACCTCAACATGATGACAGTAAAGAACTAATACCTACTTCCACTACCAAATGAGATCATGGATTGGGTATAAGGAACAAAGATCTTCAGCAAGATTGACTTGAGATCCAGATACAGTAATGTCAGGATTGCAGAGGGAGATGAATGGAAGATGGCATTCCAGACACAATACGGCCATTACAAATACACAGTGATGCCCTTCAGCCTGACCAATGCCCCTGCAAACTTCCAACTGTTCATGAATGACATATTTCAAGACATGCTTGACCACCAAGTAGTCATCTATCTAGATGACATCCTAATCCTCATGAAGACACAAGATGAACATGACAAGATAGTGATGGAGGTGTTGAGAAGGTTGAAGAAGAACAACATATAGGCCAATCATTCAAAAAGTGAGTTTAACCTGAAGGAAATTGAATACCTTGGCTTCATCATCAATGGGCTGACGATGAGGATGGACAAATCAAAGATCATGGCAATTGAAGAATGACCAGTACCCAAGAACATACACAACATTCAAGTCTTCCTAGGATTCACAAACTTCTACAGAGGATTCATCCAAGGATACTCGAAAATTGCATGACCCATGATGGACTTACTCAAGAAAGGAGAGAAGTTCACATGGGTATCAAGCAGTAGGCCTCACTAGATACGTTCAAAGCTGCATCTACCTCAGCACCAGTACTAGCCTTCCTCGACTTTCAGAAACCATATGTGGTGGAAACCGATTCATCAGTCTTCACGAGAGGAGCCATACTATCCCAGAAAGGAGAAGATGGGAAGTTGCACCCAATCGCCTATGTATCAAAGTCATTATCACCAGCAGAAAGAAACTACAATGTCTACAACCTTAAATTGCTTGCCATATACAAGGCTTTCAGAGACTGGAGGCAGTACCTAGAAGGGGCAAATAATCAGACCACAGTGATAATGGACCACAGAAACCTGGAAACCTTCTTGACAGCTAAGGAACCATTATGAAGACAAGCTAGATAGAGCCTATTCCTGGCAGGGTTCAACTTCAAGATCGTGTACAGACCAGGCATTAAAGCAAGGCCAGACCCCCTATTGAGAAGGCCAGATCATCAGCCAAGGGGGGAAGAAGGAAAATTCAAACCAATCCTCGAAAAATCGCATTTTGAAATCACCACAGCAATATTCTCTGATCAAGGAATTGTAGAAGAAGTCAAGGAGAAGCTGAAGTCAGACAAGGCAATGGCTGCAGTTCTGGCCTTCCTCAAAGAGGATTCAGATAGGACACCTGTGAAGATTCGAGAGCAGATGAGTGTCTACTGCCTAGTAGAAGGTGTGCTGAGGCATCAAGGAAAAATCTATGTCCCTCAGGACCATGAACTGAGAAGAAAAGTAATAGAATCATGCCACGATGCAATCACCACAGGGCACCTGGGAAGGGCAAGGACATTAGAACTGGTATCAAGGACATACTGGTGGCTATTGATGACTAAATTCATCAACAAATACATGGACCACTGTGATGCATGCCTCAGAATGAAGACCATCAACCAGAAACCTCAAGGAACTCTGAAACCACTAGAAGCTCCTGAAGAAAGATGGACTGATATCACATATGACTTCATGGTGAAACTACCACTCACCAAGAAAAAGAACGATTTGGTACTCGTCGTGGTGGATAGGTTCACAAAGAAGGCACACTTCATCACCACAAAGGAAACATCATCAGCTAAAGACACAGCAAAGATGTTCTTGGAGAACATATGGAAACATTATGGCACACCATTAAGGACAGTATCAGATGGAGGGTCAACATTCAACTCAGAGTTCATAAGAAGACTGTACAAAGCTGTAGGGATCGAACCAAAATTCTTGTCTGCCTATCACCCACAAACAGACAGACAGACAGAAAGAATCAACTTGATCATAGAACAGTACCTAAGACTCTACACGAACTATCAACAAGATGACTGGGACAAATGGCTCTCAATTGCAGAGTTTCAATACAACAACTCAGTGAATTTATCCACAGGAGTCATGCTATTCTATGCAGAAAATGGAATGCACCCTATGATAGCACCTCAAATGTTCAACGAAACCAAGGTACCAGGAGCCAAAGAGATGACCAGGAAGATTTGGGAAATAGGAGAAGAAGTGAAGACAATGTTACAGAAGGCAGAAGAAAAACACCAAAGATTCTACAACTGACATGTGCAACAAGCAACTCTGCATCAAGTCAGGGATCATGTATGGTTGAGCGGAAAGGACAAGCTCACCAGAACTGAGGCAATTAAGATGTTGAGACCGTCTGCCAAGTTGGAACATGGAAGACTCAGGCTGTATAAGGTGATCAAGAAGGTGGGAAGATTGGCTTACCAACTAGAACTTCTAGAGACGCTTCTAATCCACCTGGTCTTCCATGTATCAAGGCTGACTGCCACAACAAAGGATCCAATCGAAGGAAGACTGACAGTACCACCCCTGCCAATTCAGAATGCACAAGGAGAGGAAGAATACAAAGTTGAAGAAATCTTGGACTTGAGATGGAAACATATGAGATTCCAATATCTGGTCAAATGGAAAGGATATGATACATCTGAAAACTCATGGAACTACATCAACAACATGGGCAATGCCAGTGAAATCATGAAGGAATTCCACAACTCAAATCCAGATCAACCTAACCCCAAATAGCTGCTTTGCACTCAGCCAAACTCTCACGCTCAACAACCTTAGAAGGGGCAGGTGTCATGACTTCATCATGCTCTAAGTCTAAATTGAACATGGTCTCTCCCTATACAGTCACTATTGACTATCTCACAGAACAGACCTTGGAGAGTTATTGGATTTATCTCAGACTAACTTCTTATCATGTGTCTCACTTAGTCAGCCTTCTCTCACTTAGGATGCTTCTCTTCTCTCACTTAGGAGGTCACCTGTCACTGCCCTGTGCTTCTACTCCACGTGTTCTCCCACACCGCCACGCAGTGTACTCATGTCATCTTTGTAAGCCTCCACTCCTGTAACTTATATATACTAGTAGGCATAGAGGACCTATTCCTCACACAACATCCCATACCCCCTCCCCTACTGTACTTTTCTCTCCTCTCCTCTCCTCTTCTCTCCCCTCACATACATCGAGCTCCTAGTGCTCCTTGTATTCTCTCTATACATTTTATTGTCCTCTCTACTGAGCTCCTAGCGCTCATCATTGCTAATATCATCATCCAGCAGTTCCTCAGCATCCACTTTGTGACATGCTGCTAGTGTGGCAGAGCATCTTGTCCTCATTCTTAAAGGACTTGTTGGAGGTAAGGATTTAGAGGGCATTGCTGTTGTTGTGGGGGCTGTGGGTTTTGAGGTGCCTGTGGTGCCTGTGGTCAGGGCTGTTGCCTGCTCTCCTCAGCATGGGCTTCAAAGAGTTGGTTATTGATAGTAACAGCTTCTTTCTGTATATCAATAAGGGTCACAGCCCATCCTGTGGCAGCTTTAGCCAGCTTGATTTTAGCCTTCAACCCCAGCTTGTACTGTAACAAGAGTGTCTTGTTGTTCCAGGACATGTGATGTGCCTGTTTGCTAAACTTGACCATGTATAATGCAGCTGACCCTGTTTGTCACAGGTTGTCCAGCATGGCCTCAGCCTTGGCAACCCTGTCAGGATCTCTAAAAGTGTGTTTGATTGACTTTTTGAACTGGCTCCAAGTGGTGATTTGCAGGTTGGGTTGCATCAAGTCCTCAATAATGATGAGCACCCACTTATGTGCTTCTTTGGTGAGGTACCCTAATGCCCAGTTAATCAAGGCTCTGTCATTGACAAATTGTTGGGCCAACATTACCATATACTGCTTGCATACTGCCATGTATTCATAACACTAGTTGGCTCTCTTCTGTAGTGACCTCTGGTTGTGACAGGGGTAGATAGTGTTGTTAACATGGGATAGTTGGACTTGTAGTTGTGCAAGTCACAAGGTCAAATGTTCAGAGTATAGGAGACAGTAGTTTGGACTTGTGTACAAGGGTGAAGTGACCTCTGGTTGCGACAGAGGCATATAGTGTTGATAATGTGGGACAGTGATACTTGTAGACATGCAAGTCACACAAGGTCAAGGGGACAGGGTACAGAGGAAGGTTATTTGGACTTGTGTATAAGGGACAGGGGACAGGGTGTGCAGACAGCACACAATGAGTTTAGTATAGAGAGGAGATACTCTTATTCCAGAGGGGAGAACAAGAGGCGAAGTGAGGAACAAACCTCCTCACTTCCTAACTACTTATACTAATTTACAAAGAGGCAGTGTTTGATTACAAACAGAGAACAATGGTGAACATTCTAGTGACACTGTGCAACAACTGAGTTGGTTGCACCACATACATAATTGTCATGACTACGTCGCACCTAAGTCCAACTCGAACACGGGATCTCCTTTATGGTCACAATCTACTTCCCCACGAAACGGATCTCGGACTTACCTCAGAGAATTGTTGGACTTACTTCGGAGAATCATCGGTTTAACCTCAGACTCTTTCTAGTCATGTGTCTCACTTGGTCAGCCTTCTCTCGCTTAACTATTCTTCTCTTCTCTCGGCTAGGAGGTCACCTGTCACTGCCCTGCACTTCTATCCTTGTGTTCTCCCACACCGCTGCGCAGTGTACTTGTGTCAAGTTTGTAAGCCTCCACTCCTGTATCCCTATATATACTAGTAGGCGTAGAGGACTTACTCCTCATGCAATGTCTTGTATCTCTCCTCTTATACACTGTACTCCTCCTCCTCTCTCCACTCATCAACGTTGAGCTCCTAGTGCTCCTCATTGTCTTCTTATACATTTCATTGTCCTCCCCTTCGAGCTCCTAGCGCTCGTTGTCATCCAGCAGTTCCTCAGACCTCCCTTCATGACCATAATTGGAACATAGAACAATCCCTGGGAACAGAAATGTGATAATAGAAAGAGAGACTATGGGAGCAGAGATGTGATAATAGAGGAAGAGACTGTGGGAGAGCAGAGTTCAATTATACTCAGTGGTGGCTGTCTCAATGGTGGTCATGACAAAGGGACAGAGGACAGGGTGTGCAGATAGCACACAATGAAGTTGGTATAGAGAAGAGACACTCTTATTTCCAGGGGGGAGAACAAGAGGCAAAGTGAGGAACATACCTCCTCACTTCCTAACTACTTATACTAATTTACTAGAAGGCAGTGTTCAATGACAAATAGAGAATAGTAGAGAATGTTCTAGTAGTGCTGTGTAATGACTAAGTCAGTCATGCAGCATATATCAATTGGAACATAGAATGAGTCATAGGAACAGAGATGTGACAATAAAGGAATAGACTGTGAGAACAGAGGTATGATAATAAAAGAAGAAGTTGTGGGAATGGAGATGTGATCACAGAGAAAGAGACCATGGGAGAATAGAGTTCAAATGCACCTAACAATAGCAGTCTCAACGGTGGTCATGACATCTTCTTCCCATTGTCAGGCTGTACCCTAGCGAAGCAACATGCCTCGCTGGGGATAGCCTCCCTGAATATCCAGGGAATTCATAGTTCGGGGGTGAGATCTCAAAACTATGGAGGAACGGATACAGGGAATAAGCTTGCTCAAGCCGTGAGGCTTATGAAGCGTAGCAAATGGGGTATTCTATCCCTGCAGGAAACCTACGAGTCTATCAAGGCTGCACAGGACCTGAAAGCCTCAGATGAAAAAGTCTGGGCCTTCCCCAACCCAGGAACCAGCCACTCAGCTGGGACCATAATACTTGTCCT
>WSTV01000563.1:7620-19429 GCA_019632285.1 Tulasnella sp. 332
ATTTTCAGTTCTGAGCTCTGACGCCTGTCGATAGAGACGTATAGCAATCAAAGAAGTCTGCAAGCTTCTCCCATCAAATCACGCCTCTGTCAACAGTCAGGCTACGATTTTTCTAGCCAATGTTTTCCCCGACTTCATCGACCTACAGGAGACAATCATCAACGTCGCATACGACATGGTAGAGGCGGAAGAATCCCAACGAGAGGTGAACATCATCCCACTCCTCACGTTAATTCCACCCATCGGTCCATTGGCCTGTGGAAGGAACAGCAGTCAGCCCCCTGGATGAAATTTACTCGAAACGTCTCGCTCCGAACGCTCAACGTTGTCCTTTCCGCTATCCTCCCCATGTTTGGAAATCTCTATTTTTTTTTGTGTTCCGCTCCAATAGGTTCGGTATGCTGGTTACAGGTTTATATCGGCCCTTACGAAAAAGGTACCTTCGTGGGCTCGCCGGAACGTTGATGTGCTGGTGCAGCTACTTGCTCTAGGTCAGTTTCGGATGTAATGCTGGACTGGTCTATGTACCCTACTCGAAGCTTATGTCGGTGCTCCGTCCGTGCAGATGAACCAGAGGACTTACGACAGCTGAACAACGCACTCGCGGATCACATCGATGTGGACCCCACACTGACCCTCACTGTCCTCTGCATGTACCTTAAGGTTGGGAACGAAAAGTCCTCGGTCGCGTCCACGGAGGATCTACGCATCAAGATCCTTTCGTTCCTGCAACAATGCGCCACCAAAGACCGTTACATAGAGGACTCGGAATCCACCACTGGCTTTGAGTACAGAATCGGTATAATAAACGTGTGCCACCGCTTACTCCGTACCGTCCTTTTAGTCTGTCGCTGACCTGAAGAACTTAATTTTCAAGGCACTTTCCACCGCCCTCAGAAGCGAGGCTCAGACCATGGTTGAGAATCTTTTACTCCCCATTCCGCTCTCTCCAGACAATGCTGGCTCCTTGATGGAAGTTCTGGTCGAGAAAGCTCATTCCATGCTGCAGTCTGAGCTTGAGCACCAGGAGAACGCGATGGTCTCTCTGGAAGACATCATCGTCATATCTGAACTGGCCAATCAAGTCTTTAATGTCGTTAAATCCTGTCCTCCTGAATCGGCGTTACTCGCATTGGCGTTCTATTCGTCATCGGAAATTCTCTCGATTCGGCCGCAACTGCCTCCAGGGGACCAAGTCTTACTCGTGGAGCGGATGGCGGACTATGCTCAAGCGTGTATGGACAGGGCCGACCGATTACCTCAGCCACTACTGACGGCGTGCATGGATCGTGTCTCGGGAGATTGTGCGGCATGGGCTAAAGTGAGTAGAATAATCCGTCAAAATCAGCAGAAAGTTGATTCATGAACCATGAGCTCATAAATAATTGCTATTTTGGTAATGTTTGCATCGTCATAGGTCCTCCTGACATGTAAAGACCAACTTTGGATGTCATCTCTTTCCTTACTGACCACCGTGTGGCAACGGGTAAGTCATGGCTGTGGTAGAGGTTTGCAATTTATTTTCTTCATTACTTAACGTTCTTCATTTCTCGGGTCCCATTGGAATATAGTGCCAGAATGATAAGGAGTGGAAGCCAAACGAGGTCTCGCTCAATCGATTGATGGACCGATTATCAGGCATAAATTTCCCTCGCGTTCGAGAGCGGGAAGGGAGGGAAGCACAAAGCATCATCAGAGTACGTTGAGATTCTATAGTATTCACACGCCACTGGGCTGAGCAATTTCTTGGTGCAGAACGTCTTTGATATATTACACTCTCCATCTCCGGTTACCCCTCTCCCTGTATCGACTGCTGTCTCTGCCCCTGCGCCACGGGCGCCAGTCGTCGTGCCAATAATTGCGCCGTTATCAACAATGTCAGCTGGGAAACGGAAAATGGATGTTGCTCCTCCCGCGGTCAACACCCGACCCACAGCTGATAGTCTTAACCCGATTCCTGTGGCGCCGACTGCCTCGCCAATAACAGGCGGGCAAACGCCAAAAGCGTTCAACGATGGCCAGTTGCCCCAGGTCCAGACCGACTCCTCGTCGTTTAGGACACAGAACCTTCTAGCCCGACTCAGTCTCAAATCCCCTGTACCCGATCCGACACCGAGTATTTCTCTTATTGGGCAGCCGACAGCAGTCAATGTAGACATGGAAACTGACGATGGCGATCGACCGATGAAACGGCGAAAGATGGCGGATAGGTTGAACTCCACGCCTTCCCTCCTCGCACGCCTTGGTACGAACGCAGTAACGAGCACGGAGAACCTAGGAAGATCAATGTCGGATAAGATGGTTTCCTCTAATGTTTCACAATCTTCCACCACTGCCTCCGCTATAACTGCAGGAGTGAAGTTGACCGGTCCTGCCACGCTACCACGTAAGCCTCTACTTGCAAGTACAGGCGACATCTTGCCACCATCGGACCAAAGGGACAATACTGCTGGCCAGAGTAGACCCTCCCTAGGGAAAGGATCATCCACAGCGACTGTCACGACTAGCCCTATCGTTGCTCAGACCAGCGATAATCTGTCGCAGACGCTTCCACCGCCCAGACCATCTCTGAGCATCGCTGGTGCGGCTTCTTTCTCAAACGCGTCTGCCGCCAAAGCGGTGGAGAAGCCCCCCGTCGTCGCACCAGTATCGAGCTTTAGCATCAAAGGCGCGGCATCCGGAAATGCGGGGAGTGGCTCCCAATCGCATGGTGCTGTCTCATTTCAGAGAGCCCTAGCATCAATCGTCAAACCCAGCAAGTCCCTCGATAGCCTTAACCCCTTTGCACAGCAAGAGACGATACCCACTCCACCTCCCCCTCATCCGCGCCCGAAGCCTGCCCCTGCAATTCCTATTCGGACTCCTACATCGTCGTCTGCGTCGCTCCTGGCGCGTTTGACTAACGGGGTGAACTTGCAGGAGAAGGGTAGAGCAGCGATCGTTACACCCGCTCCAACCCCTCGGACCTTAAGTGAACGGATGCAGATGGGTGCTGTTGGATCTGGAATGGATGTAGATGGAATCGCACAGCCGGGTAACAGAAAGAGGAAAAGCGGGAGAGGACGATGACATGCTAAGGGTCGTTTGGAGGACCAGCTGTGTATTTTATATTGAGGTCTTAGGCTGGAAGTAGTGGCAGTTGAAACAGGGCGCCTTTTGGCTGCCGCTTCGAGTCTTGGTGAGACAACTCAAGACAGGTCAGTCCGGGGTGAGTTTGACCTTCGAAGCATGACCATTCGCCAAATGTTCAACTGCTTGAATCATAGTCCGTACATTCTGAGTGAGTGCCTTGCCCTCGTTGAGGTCGTGCCAGTCCTATGATCCCTAAGCCTAAAGGCTTGAAGGTCTTGCCGGTGTACTTGATAAGGATGCAGCTCTGGAGTCATTCCCGGATATTCCATTCACATTCTACCGCATTTCGTCACGAGGATCCCGCATGCCCTCGAAACCCTTCAGCCTGAGCTTATATCCACTTGAAGGACGGTGTGATTGCACGATTGGCCGTCCCCTCATCCACAACCGAACATCCTCCTGGAGATTCTCGAACGATGCCGACTCTGCTCGAATTATATAGGAAGGATACCCAGCTTGATATCGATGCCAATGACTCCGAAAGTATGCGTCATCAAATGAATCGATTAAACAGTCTGCACCTAACCATCTTTCGTGCCTAGTCGCCATCAGGCATGGTCCCTTTGGCAATATGACCGGCAATCAGGTAGGAAGGAATGGTGGATCTTTCCACTCGGGATAGATCCCACTGCTTGCTTGTTTCATAGGCTATCGTCTTGAACGAGCTCAAGAAGCCTAATCACATGAAATACATCAAGGAGGCTGCGATGCAGGCTCAGGAAGACATCAAAGACGGCACGGAGAAGGACGTGGATGTCAGGCAACTTGCCGTCGATTGGATGGTCAGTTTGACAGGAGCTCACTTCTAGTACATTTGGCCATTCATCTGCTCCCTAAAGGGCGTCAAACTCGGACTTGGAGTCCTTCCTCACCTCGATGTCAAAGGTTACGTTCTTGTCCAGACAAATCCGAGTCTGGTACATTCCACCCCAGAGACTGTTGTCCACGCTCAGCGCCTCGTCCGTCTGTTTACTCGATCTGGCATCGCTCAGAGTCGTGTTTGTATCAAGGTCCCGTCCACTCTCGCTGGCCTCCGCGCGATGGAGATCCTTGGGAAAGAACACGGCATCAAAACGCTCGCTACTGTTGTCTTCTGTGTAGAGCAGAGTCTTGCAGCGGCCGAAGTTGGTGTCATATTCACCTCACCCTATGTGAATCCGCTGTATAACCACTTCCAACCTGGGAGGCACGTGCGTGCAGAGAACCCTTTGAGGGACCTCAAGGGCATGAAGGTCACGATGGAAGTCCAGAGGCAGCTCAGGAGGAGGAAGCTGGGAACGCAACTGATAGGCGCAAGGTTTGGTCATCTCATCTCCGTCTGCGAGGGGTTACACTGACGCTTCTATCAATACAGCTTGCTCAGCATGGAGGAGGTTGTTTCGCTCAGGTGAGTTTTTCAAACCATCTCTTTCAAATACACATTTAACGATGACTCTACATAGTGGGGTGGACCGAGTAACCATGCCGCCTGCCATGCTTGACGCCATGGAGAAGCAAGAAGACAACGCGTACTTTCAAGCCATCCGCGCCGAATCTATCTCTGCTTGTTCTCCAGATTACCACTCACCTGAGGACATCGCACCAGATATGCACTATCCGCTTGCAGAGCCAGCCACGAATATCAAGAAGGCTCTGGCGCGGTCTGAAACTGATGAGCTGATCAAGGACGCTTTATTTTGGTTCAGCAACGCCGAGAAGGAGCTTTTTGAGTTGGCTGAAAAGACGCTAAACGAGCTGAAGTGATTGGGCGAAGCAGCGGTCCGCATGCATAACTCTATCGAGTACATTGAATGTAATCATAACCTAGATCCCAAACGTCATCTCTATATCCCATGTGTTACTCAGAAGGCGGAAATGAGAAAAATACAGTGATGCTGAGAGCAAAAAGAATTGAAATACAGTTTGAGGATACGTAATTCCATAATAGTCGGTTTAAAGAGAAGGAGAAGAGTCCAAGACCAAGTCGCCATCACATTAGAACGAAATTTCTTTCTCAAAGGGCACTCACAGGAACGCAAGCTCGTTGTCCATCAGGTCTGGCCTGTTCAGACCTAGATCCAAGGGCCTGGATTAGGCCTTGGTGAAGAAGTCTCTCAGTCCCTTCTGAACTGGAGCCCTCTTGATGCCTAAAGCTCCCAGGAGAGAGCTCTGACCTCCATGCCGACTGGTAAGCTGGTAGCTCAGCCGGACCCTCAATCGATGCAGCTCGTCTTTGGTGCGGGTGCGATCAAGCTGAGAACCTCGGTTGTCCTCTGTGAGGCGCAATGAATGAGTAAGTATCGACAATGAACGATCAGGTCAAATGACTGACGGATCCTGGCCATGAGCGTCGCCAAACCTTGCACCAACTTCTCCAGTTTCTCCGCAAATGTCTTAGGCTCTGCCCGCATGAACGCGCCTACATCCGTCAACACCAGGCCAAGCATGTCCACGCACGCCGTCATGTCCTGGTAGTTGGTATCCGGATCGATGACGAACTTGACGGCCGATGTTGTCACCGAGAGGGGTACAACCTTGGGCTTTTCCTCTCTTGGCATACCAAAAACCATGCGATGTAGTTGTGCCAGACATGGAGGGGCGAGGTATTCTTCCTGGGTCAGGTCTTCGATGACGGACAAACCTCCTAACACACCGAGCGCGATCCAACGAGACATACGGATCGTCCTAGCGTCGGTCGAAGGCATCACGTGGGCAACCTCCAATGCATCAAGCACTTTCCGCTCTTCCAACAAGGAAATAGCGTCTAAGCAAACACTCATCTCCTGAGAAAGTGTGTAACCAGAATGGTCAAAACTCGCAAACCTGCGGATATTTATTTGACTTACCAGCTCGATACCCCGTCTTGACTTCGCTCGCTCAATATTCTTCAAGGTCATTCCCAAAGCTTTGGTGATCTCTGTCTTGGTCGAGGTGGAAGTTGATGAGTCTCGGGATATCAACAAGAGAGCCAAGACGATACGTGGGACATCTTGAAGATATATCTGACGCGACCTAAAAGCATTGCCCCATTTGAGAGATCATTCGTCAGGTTCTACAGAGTGGGTTTCAGGAAGGACATACTGAGCAAAAAGCTGTACGATAGCTAAGAGTCGCCAGATCTGCTCCTGACGCCTGGTCTCTGAAGGTGGAAGAGGGTACGAGAGTTCTTCATCGACTCTCTGATCTTCATCAGCATCAACAAAAAAGGAACAAAAAACATCCTCCTTCATTCCGAGCCCTATCAAAAGCCGGCTAACAGTGGGGAAATCGAGCTCAATCTCCTTGACAGCGTCCGACGGAGCTCCTAAGAGGTCTCTCAAGCAACCCAAAGCAGCAGAGCCGACTTCTACGTCACCGTGCAGGACGGCTTGAAAGGATGGGAGGAACCTTCAGCCGCGTTTGAAGATCATGTTGTCAGATGCTCTTACCGAGGTTCAGTAACCAATCGAAGACTTCATCTGATAGAGCCGCTTCCGAACATAGACTGCCAGAGTGTAAGAACAAAACAACGAGGTCCAACTCTACACGGCAAGAGGAACGATGGGTAGTTGGGTAAAGAGCCAGAGGCGCGAGACATAGAAGCTCGCGCACCGTCATTTTCTGCTGCGCGTTGAAGCCGCTTCAAGATTGGCGTATCGGACCCCAAGGTAGGGAAAGGAGCAGCTACAGCAGCGACCATGTCGACCATCCCGGCGACATTGGTGTCCTTCCAGAATGTGTTTCTTATGATTCTCTGTGCCTCTAGCCTGTGCCTGTCCTCCTGCCTATCAAGCTCCAAATCGCCAGCCAGTATCTCCTTGATCTTCTCCGGCTGGTTGAGCACCCCATCCAGGCTGGCCTCCGCGCCGGGGGTCAAGAACCGTCGTGCAGGCGTTGGTGAATCGTCAGTCCCTCCCGCAAGAGTCTGACTGGGACTGGCAAAGGTCATTGCCGCATCTCTGATGACTGTACCAGGCGACATGAGCGACCCATACTTCTTCTGTCTCGATTTCTTTTCCTTCAATAGACAGTCAAGCGCCGATGGTTTGGATAGCCTCAGATGTGTCGTGTTAGCCTTAGGCTTCGGCAGTGGTAGCGCCACCTCCGATTCTTCCGCCGATTCTCCATGCTTCGTCACAGCGTTGCCGTTCTTTGATTTAATACGATGGTGACCACCATCTTCATCGATTCTCGCGCGTTTGCTTGACGAGCTCGTATGCGTGAGTGGAGAGCTTGTGACGAGGGTATCACGAGCACGCTGAACACGTTTTGCTCCATCTATGATGGTCAACCTCTGGCGCGATGAACTAAGATAGATCCTATTTAGTAAACTGGAAACTAAAACAAAAATAACCAACACGCAAGTCAACTCACGTTTGTGGGTTGGCCTTCTTCCCCCTTTCCGGGCCAGACGGCGGTGACTGGCTGGTTTTCATTTTCGAGAAAGACATGTCGAACAGCGCGCCATCGTCATCATCCTCCAACGTGCCGGTGATATCGGCGGCGAGCGCCTGCTTCAAAGCTCTAGCCGAATCGTCCGACTCCGCATCTGAAATTTCGCCCTGCACCTCTTCGTCCGCACCATCGTAGTCGGTTTCTTGTCCAACTGAGGGGTCGGTCGATACCTCTCCAGTCGCGCGCAAACTCGCGTCGACCTCCATTTCCGAGTTGCTTGACATGAGACTACCATTATTAAACAAACGACCAACATTCGTTGTCGTCTCTATGCTCATTTGTGTCTGCGGGAGCGATTCAGCTGCTCCCCGGGTAGAGACGCTAGGGGGTCGCTCGATTGGCATAAGGTCCACCTCGTCGTCGCCTTCGCTGCTCGGGATGATGTCGCCGTCCAAGATGTACTTGGGCTTGTTCGATTTGGCAAGATTCGACTGCCTGAGGAGAGATACAAAATAAGGATCGATTCTGGCCCTCTTTGGAGAGGGCGCGGGGCTGTCGCATGGAGAGTCGACCGCGGACCTCTTGGACGCGGGGGATGACGCTGACGTAGGCACCTGGGAGGACGATGAGAACGCTGGAGACCATGGTTGCTCTGGCTCTTGCTTTGGGACGATAGGTGTCGCGGCGGCCACGGCGGACGAAGGCTGTTTTGCGCCAGAAGGAGAATTGAGGGTCATGACGGAACTTGTGTCGGGTCGGCAGCGTAACTTCCTGTGTGGTGAACGAGGGGGAGGAGGTGCGTCATCTTCAGAGTCGGAGATGATTATGGGTGTCCTTGGCCTTTTGGAGGACGGTGGCTTGGGCTTGGTGTTTGTGGCTTGGGACCGGAAAATCACAGAAGACGGAGAAGAAGACGGAGCCGATGGGCGCGCTCTCTTGACAGACCGGTTGGAGGATGAACGCTCTGTTGAGGTGACAATTTATTTATTAATTACGCATTTGGAAAGTCGAGAAGAGCGGGAAAATGGACGCACCAATTTGCTGGGACGCAGAAGCTGAAGCCGTCTTTAACGATGCCAGAACTGAGCGCGCCCGCGTCGCGTCTGTTCCTCGAGGACGCGCGTTCTGGCTCGCTGTTTTAGCTATGCTTGCTGCCGAGACTGGTATTGGAGAATCGTCGGCGCTGCTAATCATAATGACTGAACAGATACTCGTGTCGGAAATGACGATGAAGTCGTGGTTGGAAGATGGCATGGAAGGAGTAGGTTTCTCGACACTTTTTCTTGGTTGAGCGGTGGGTTTGTTGTTGGGTTTGAAGATTCGTTTCGAGTTCCGCGTGGAGGATAGCTTCAACGAAGATGGCTGGGTTGATTGCACTAGTCCACTGGACGGCCTCTGCGTATGAGTTTGTGAGGGCTTCGTTTGGAAGTAGTCGGTAAGTAGAGACCCATTACTCTTTGCTGATTTCTTGGTTGCCTGCTGGGAGTGAGAGCTTGATGGGGCCATGTGTACGATGAAGGTGAATGGGCGAATGGGCGAGAGCTGGTCGTCGTTGATGCAGTCTGTTTTGGAATATTCGCCAAGGGTTCGACAAACATGGGCATTTGGCAAACAGTGATGACCACTCGAACTCCAAACGACATCACAGACAGCAGAAGCCGTTCAGAGGTTTTATATGGTACTCAGTTTCATTGAAAGAGAAGTCGCCTGCTGGAAATGATAATACGCTCGATCTACATAGTATTCACGTCCGTCAAAGGTTCGTTACATGCGGTCATGAGAATCGGTCAACTGCTGGCGGACCTGCTTCTCTTCCAGTTGACGAAACAAGTCTGCGTTCACCTTCATGAGCTGTCCAATCTCTTCAATGAGATGTGCCTTCTCTTGTGCCTTCTCGTCTTGGATCATCTCCACGCCCAACCTGACCTCGTTCCAGAATTCTCCTCTCTTCATATAGGTATTTTGATTCGACAATGATGTCTGAATCAACTCGATATGCCGTCTCGTCCGTGTTGCAGATATCACGACAGCCTCCGAGCATATCCTGCTGAGATAAATCTGCACTCGAAGCATGTGCGTTTTGGGAAAGGCAGGCGATGTGCCGAAGTCGAGAGAGCGCAAGTTGACAAACGCATCCCTCGACCCCGAAGTTACACTCACCGCGTCCTTCGCGATGTACACGCCTAGCATTTGCAGCATAGGTATCTGCTCCAAAAGAGCTTCGAGGGCCTGCAGCGTTACTCCTTGTCCCTCCGACGAGTGGAGAGGATCCCGACATAGAGACAGGCTCGTCATGTCTGGCCATGCTCTTCCCATCTCAGCCACATCGGATTCCGCCACAGGGAGCGGGGCGTGACTGGTGAGCCAAAGATATGTGAGGCGAAGTTGCAAGAGGGGACAGATGGACCCAAAGGTTATTTGGGCCGAGGGCACGGGTGGAACAAGATATAGCGAGATGACTGAGAGGTTGGGGCAGAATGAAGCCAGTCCCGTGACCAAACTGCGTAGCTGATCTGAGGAATAGGCCGACCTAACATCAATGATCAAGTCTCGTAGTTTCTCCCGTCGTTCCTTCTTGACCGCCTCCACTACCGTGGTCACCGGGGCGTCTAGGTGGAGTCGTTGAAGCAGCGGGAACTCATCCTTCTCCCATTCGAACTGTGAAGCGTTTTGATGAGGTTCGCAATAGACGTTTGCCGTGTAGATGCTGCATTGCCGAAGTGATGGCAAGGCGGCCAGGGCTTTAATGACAGCTTTCGACGTTGAGAATGAACGGGGTAAGATCACATCAACCAAGTTGGGTTGAAGACTGATGAACTTGGCGAGGCTAGGAAGCCACTCAGTGTTGTCCCCTAGAAGGTAGAACTTGAACGTATGCAGCACCGTGAACCGCCGTGGAAGATTCCGAAAGAGCGTGGCGCATGCAAGCGGTGCATCTGCGCCACACCGAATATCGAGAGTTGTAACAGTGGCCGTGGCGAAGGGAAGGAGTTGAAGGAGGGCCTTTGGATCGTTTGCAGCCCAACGTATCAATCGGAGATGGGGTAGAATGGGCCCCTCCCGTCGGCGGGAGGCAAATACGGAAAATGTCTCGTCCGATATCTCGGCAGTTGTCCCGCGGAGCGGCCAGCTGTCGTTATGTCGCAGATTTCGGACTCGGCGCGCGTACTGCTCGAAGCGGTCCCAGTCCTGAAAATCAATGTCTGTAGAAAAACCCTATTCACAAACACCTTGGTCAGTTTCAGATCCGAGACTGAGACTTCTCATCATCTTCAAATGCTCCAGACATACCCATCGGTTAAAACCTGTCACAAGAGGCGAAAGCAGGTCCAAGAGAGGAAGGATGCTTGGAAGGTCCCGCCAGATATAGCCTAACGACAAAGATGACCAATGTTGGGACACTCTGGCCGCTTGCGCCCTTGAGCTTGACGTGGCTAGACACATAATGTTGTCGATTATCTCGGGTATGCTGAAAATGACGTGAGGCGTAGTGGCGTGTTTGTCGATCCGTGCGGTGCTGATATCCATTGTGTACGATCCGTGTGGCCTTCACTCCTGGTAAATATGTATGGATGAGTCGACCATAGTTCCACCTTCATCCTCGGCCATGGCTTTGCAACTCACTTGTAACCAGGGACCCTACGAGAGAGAGTAGGGATAGGCATCAATGTACTGGCTCGTTGGTCTAGAATTTAGCCGAGACGGTTTAAAACGTACTAGAACGCTACCAGGATGATGCGAGAACGACCTCCCCGCTGCGGTGGCGGCCGTCTAGATTTTTACTAACCTGAGGAAGGTAGGCAGCAGTGATCGTCTTTGTAGTCGCGCTCATCACATACAACATATACCCTTTATCTCCGTATGCTCCGTGGCTCCTGCGGATGCACCAGATGGTGCTTTTCGAGGAATTTTCTTCATAGAGTACCTGTAGTTCCCACCAGGAAGCCGACTAGTCTGAGTTCAGGAGGTTTGAGTAAAACTTGTCAGAGCCTTAGGGAAGCAGTAGAAGGTTGAGCGCCCGCTAGAGGGCATCTGGATCAATCTAGGGTCAGAGGTAATTCAGCAGCTATGCAGGCTTTGATACTTAGTTTAGCTATCAGAAGACTTGCACTTTAAATAAATTTAATCTAGGATTTACACACGTCAAATATTAATCGCATACGGTCATTATTCATAGAGGATCGGCCGCTCATGTACCCGCTTCTCTGCCAGTTGACGGAGCAAGCCTTCACTAGCTACACATTCTCTTTTATGAAATATGCCTTTTCTTCAGGAATCATACCCGCACCCATTCCAACCCCGTCCCAGAATTATGCTATTTTCA
>WSTV01000564.1:0-19381 GCA_019632285.1 Tulasnella sp. 332
ATTGCCGTGCAGATACCTTCCCTCTGTGGGAATGTCTATTGTTCGAATGCTATGCTGGGCGAAACCTGGGCGAAACTGGGCGCTAAGGCAAACTACCTGACACATCTTTACATTGTGGTTTCAAATGGTCTACTACTGTTCTTATGTTTATACATCTGATTAGTTGCTTTCAAGAATATTGATGTAAGATTAGTTCTTCAGGGACTAATCTAAGTCTTCACTAAGGTGATGCCTGGGGGTACTCTCTTGCTAAGAACTGGCTCTGCATGGTTTGAAGAACTATTATACCAAGTGATTGCAATGGGGAGCCTCCTACTGAGAGTCCCCTCCTATTTATACATGAATATCTACTAATGATGTCATGCTATGATCATGGCTTCACAGAGAACATGTGGAGTAGAAGCATAGGACAGTGACAGGTGACCTCTTATGCAAGAGAAGAGAAGAACACTAAGTGAGAGAAAGATTACTATTAGCTTCTTTTCTTGTAGTATTAATCTTCTTTTCATCCACATTTTGGCTGCTTCCTCCATTTTGTTTATTGTCTTTTGCCATATATTATCTATATTTAATTCATGTTCTATCCATCCTCCTAGGATCCAGATAAGTTCTTGGTCTTTCATGATTTTTGCTCTTTCATGTAATCTTTCTGGATGGTTTGCTACATTTCTTAATACCATTTCGTTTCCTGATATGGTTTTCATTTCTTTGACTGTTTATCTATAATCTTTTTCACCTAGTGGGAGTATATCCATTTTATCTTGGTTAAATTTTGCTGTTGATGCTTTACACCATAGTCTTGTTATTGCTTTGATTTCTGTCCATTTATCTAGGTAGTCTGTGTATATTTGTGTGTTATCTGTGGGTGGTTTACATATTAGCCTTTCTGTGGATCCTAGAATGCAAATCCCCTTGAGATTTGATTTCCTTAGCGATTCTGCTAATGGTTTAATTACAAAGTCAAAGAGCAGGCACGACATCAGGTCTCCTTATCTGATGCCGCTTTCTACTATGTATGGGCACGACCCCGACCTGTTGATCACTACCACTGTTTCAGTGTTATGAAGCACTTTGAGTTTCTCTAGGAAGTCTTTTGGGAAACCATATGCTTCCATAATTGTCCATAGATATGTTTAGTCAATTCTATCATATACTTTCTCTTGATCTAGTGAGATTAATCCACTGTTTGTTTGTGTTATTTCACAGTGTTCAGCCACTATTTTTGTGAGCCTAACATTGTCATGTATATCTCTGCCTGGTACAAAGCCAGCTTGGTCTTTATGTATTATGGTTTTTGCAACTGTTCCCATTAATGTTGCGTAGCACTTTGTTCTAGTTTATAGTCTGTGTTTAGTAGTATTATTGGTCTATAATTTTTAATATTTTCTTTATCCCCTTTTTTGTATAAGGGATCATTAGTCCCTTTTTATATTCATTGTTTCCTGGTCTTTGGGTCCTGATTTTGTCATTCCATATATTCAGTAGTATTTTGATATTTTCAGGTATTCTTTCTTTTCTTTTTCTTTTTCTGTTGGTGGTGTTGTTTCTTATTTAAAGAGTTTCTTGTAGAATTCATATGTTAAACCATCTAGTCCTGGTGATTTTCCATTATGTGAATCTCTTAAGGCTTTCTCAAATTGGCTCTTGTTTATTATCAAGGTCATTTTGGCTACTTGCTCTTGTGTCATTCTTGCTGATCTTGCTAGCTTTACCATATCTTTGATGGCTCTTTCTCTTTCCTTGTTCATTTCTGATTTTCTTTATTTGGTTACTGTGGAATTGAACTGCATTTTGTAGCATTGATATTGTTGATGTTAGTTTATTCTCTCTATCATCTTTAAGAGAGTTTATTATAGATTTGTTAGTTACACCCCCCCCTATTGAAAACCAGTATTTGTTGACCCCTCCTCCCAGGTCTCTGTATCTTGCTGTTGCTATAGCATTATCATGTTTGATCTTCTCTTTTTCTATCTCTCCTAGGTCTCTTTCACATTGTAGTAGGGTTTCCTGTTTTGTAGTGTTCATTGGTAGATCTCTTTGCTTTTTAAGCATATCAATTTATAATTTGTGACCCTTAGATTTTTTATCTCTTAGTAGTCTTCTCTTTTCTTTTTTCTCTTTAAAGACATTTGTTATCTTTTCTTTAGTTCTAAGCCATACAGGGTTCTATGGTTCCTTGAAACACTATCCCTCCTTGAAACAATTGCACATTTCTTGACACCCACAATACATATTGACCTCAAATATTTTGCAGAACCTAGAAAGATGCTGAGTGTACAGTTGCATAAAATTGAGGATATATATTGAGCCACAGGTGGCTCTTGAATTGCTCATTAGCAATGATTTTTATACCACCCCGCCTGAGAAGCGGCTGTGAGTGTACCTTTAACCCCAGGAACTTAGAATTGTATTCAAATGATCTTCAGAGCCCCAGCTTTAAGGTGTATTAATTAGTTTTGCTTGTGATGGAATTTGAAGGAGAAATAGATTTTTAATTGTAGAGAAAAGCAGAGATTGTTTTGCAAGACATGACAGAGTGTGCCTGGATGCCCTCAAGTCTCAGTACCTCTTGAACAGAGTTCAAAATACTCATTTTTACCTAAAATCATACTTGCTACTATTCATGCCTCCACCAAAGCTTCTTAGTGCCAAAAAACGAGGGGCTTTCTTAGAAAAAGAGGCTGTAAAGCTTACCACACAAGATGAGTGGCTTGTGCGGATAGACTTACCTCTAAAGAACTGTTTATCTATCAGAAAACTGGCCTTAAAGCATGAAGTTGACCATGTAGGACTAGGGCAGTTGATTCAGGGTCAGCTGACAATGAGAGAGTTTAACACAAAAAAGCAACTGCTCACACTGGCAGAAGAAGCTACAGTAGTGGCCCTGTTGCTTGAACAGGGTAACTGAGCCTTTGCCTTTGACTACAAGCTGCTAGTTGAGGCATTACAGGCCATCCTGGATGCAAAAAAGGACTGTATCAAGCTTAGACGAGCATGGGTGTACCAGTTGTTTAAGAGGCACCCAGAGCTTGGAACATACCATGCCACAGGCCTCAACCAGCTCCATCTCAATAGACTGAACCCCACATCAGCTAACCAATATTGGGACACTATAGAGGAGCTATGCACCCTCCATCAATCAGCACCTGAGGATATCTTTAATATGGATGAGGTTAGTATCAATCAGGGCATCTCCCTGTGACAGATTGTGATTGCTGGAAAGGGCAAGTGTGTTCAGCACCAAGCAAAGAATGTGGAGAAGAAGAACATCACTGTCTTAGAGACAATCTGCACAGATGGGACAATATTAAAGCCAACAGTGATCTTTAAAGGAGCTTACATAATGGTAAAATGGGGCAAGGATAATCCAAACAATGCTAGGTATGTGCACCATTCATGCTTCTAGCTGAGGCTCAAAGCTCTAATCTTATGGTTTCTGTGCCTATCAGCATTGCCATGTCTGGTCGAGGCTACACAGATGGCAAGATTAGAGTGGATTACATGTATGACTTCAATGAACAGGCAAAAGAGAAAGCCAGTCATGTATGATTCCTGTTTGTGGATGGACACCAGTCATACTGTATACTCAAGGCTCTCGACTTTATGTCAGATAGTTTGCCTTAGCACTCAGTTTCACCCAGTTTTGCCTAGCATAGTGTTCGAACAATAGACATTCCCACAGAAGGAAGGTATCTATGCGGCAATGTAAAGTAGTCTACCTTAAGCACCTAGTCAAGTGCTCTTACAATAGATATTTCTACAGTTGGAAACCAACTGTGTTACTCCTTGCAGAAAGGAGATAATTCATGATATCATTATAGACTAGGTCTAATTCATGACATCATAAATGGACCTAGATATTCATAGAACACTCCAGAAAGAATCAGTCAGCATTGTAGTCATTTAGAAGCATGGCTCCATTAAAGAAGGTGGTTGAGCACCACTTGCTCCAGAAACCACCTCCTTTATAGCCATGATAGTATGATGACATCATTGGTAGATATTCATGTATAAATAGAAGGGGACTCTCAGTAGGAGGCTCCCTATTGCAATCATCTTGTATACAAGTTCTTCAAATCCAACCTAGCTCTTAAGCTCTTAGCTCATATCCCTCAGACCTATCCCAGTTCTCAAGCAGTGAGTACCCTTAGGTGATACCTTAGTAAAACTTTAGATCAGTCAGGAAGAACTGGTCTTACACTTTGCAGCTGCCAATAACATAGTTCTGGTATCATACCTGCCCTGTACAACTCAAGCACTTCAGGGGCTGGATGTTGCATGCTTTGGTTTGCTAAAGACATATTGGGGGCAGGGGAAGACTGATGTTAAAAATCGAAAGTGTCAGTGAATCACTAAGGAAAACTTCTTATGGGTCTACTCATGAGCACAAAGCTGATCCCTTACCCCCCAAACAACCACCTCCACATTTTGAGCTACCAGGCTTGTTCCATTCAACTGAAACATTCTTACTGATGCACAGATGGCACCTGCAAAGGCAAATGCACAGCAAGCAGACTTTGCAGTGGTGCTGCCAACCCCCGCACATGCAATTGTGTCCACACATTGGAAGTACCTAGAGCAGGAGGAGAGGAGTGATGATGGGGATGGAAATGATGCAAGTTCCCAAAAAAAAGGTCTGTAAAGTGTCTAAATTCTGATATTCACTTACTTGGTCATACATAGTCACCAACAGTACCTATATCACCCATTGACCTCTGCCCAGTCCTCTGCAACACATCTGCAGCCTTTCTGGTACCCCAGGACTCCCCCTCACCCACTAAGCGGCTCCTAGCTGCTGCCCTTAACACAGTGTCATTGAGCTTTGAGCCAACATACTCTATGACAAACCATCCACACCAAGGGGGCTGTACATTAACCTATCACAAGATAGAGAAGAGGGTCTGAATGATGGAGGTCAAACTACAAAACACAAAAGATGTTATTGCAAAGCAAAGGGCAGTAAATGTGGGTGCCAATGTGCAGTTGGTTTTACAGGACTTACATCTCAAACAGCTGCAACAGGAGAACTTTGAGCTGAAGAAACCAAAGGGAAGTAGCACCCAAATGAAGCTAATATTGACAAAGATGGCATGGCACTTGACAGGCAAGGCATTCAGGGAAGCTCTCTGATTGATAGCAGAGAAGGATGTGGTGAAAGCGGCACAGAAAAAGGCAAATGAGATAGAGTGGGACTGATCAAAATTGCGAAAGGAATGGCAAGCACAGGAGCAGAAAATGAGAAAGACCACCCAGCAGGAGGCTCTGGCCACCTGGCAAGAGGAGAAAGTGGAGGCCACCCACTGAGAGATGAAGCGAATGCTCACAAAGCCAAAAGTAACCCTCTTATACCTATGAGCAAGAACCCCTGATGATCTGAAGGCACTGAAAAAGTGCAGGGGAGGTCAGAAGAAGGTGGAGGAATGTGCAGATGACAAGTCATCCGAATTGGGGAGCAAGAGCATGTCAGGTAGTTTGCCTTAGCACCCAGTTTCACCCAGTTTTGCCCAGCATAGCATTTGAACAATAGACATTCCCATGGAAGGAAGGTATCCACACAGCAAAGGTAAAATAGTTTACTTTAGTGCTCAGCTTAGTGCTCAAACAATAGATATTCTCATAGTTGGGAAAGCACTGTGATTACTCCTCTCTGGAGGAAGATAATTCATGATGTCATTATAGACTTGGGTCTAACTTATCACATCAGGAGTGGAGCTAATGATTCATAGAATATTCCAGAAGGAATCAGTCAGCATTTCAGTCATTTAGAAGCATGGTTCTACCAGAGGAGTTAGCTGAGCACCACTTGCTCCACAAACCACCTCCTTTAAAGCCATGATCATAGCATCATGTTGTTATTTGTAGATATTCATATATAAATAGGAGGGGGCTCTCAGTAGGAGGCTCCCCATTGCAATCACTTGGTATAATAGTTCTTCAAATCATGCAGAGCCAGTTCTTAGCAAGAGAGTACCCCTAGGTGTCACCTGAGTAAAAACTTAGATTAGTCCCTGAAGAACTAATCTTACATTTGATTGTGATCACTAGTGTTGTCTACCAATACTATGCTAAAGAGTCTTGCCAGAGCATCTTACCTTGTTACCCTTTCCCCTACAGAAGTGGACAGTCAGCCTTAACAAGCAGTCTAGTGTCACGACTTTGTCCTGCTCTAAGACACAACAAACACAGGCTCTCCCTTTACAATCACAATCTACTCTCTCATGGAATAGACCTTGGACTATTCTTGGTTTTACTTCAGACTATCTTCTAATCATGTGTCTCTCTTAGTAAGCCTTCTCTCACTTAACGGTCTTCTCTTCTCTTGCTTAGGAGGTCACCTGTCACTGCCCTGCGCTTCTACCCACATGTTCTCCCACACCGCTGTGCAGTGTACTCATATCATGTTTGTAAGCCTCCACTCCTATACTCCTATATATACTAGTAGGTGTAGAGGACTTATTCCTCACGCAACGTCTTGTATTCCCTCTCTTTACTGTACCTCCTCTCTCCCCTCTTCACTCATAGACATTGAGCTCCTAGTGCTCCTTGTCTTCTCTTATATATCTCATTGTCCTCATCCTCGAGCTCCTAGTGCTCACCATCATCAGAATCCTTGTCATCGTCGTCCAGCAGTTTCCTCAGCCTCCACTTAGTGACATCTAGAACATCTTCATTGATAAGGCATGTCATATCCTCAGCAAGATGCAATCCTAAGATAAGGAGCATTCTATCCTACCTCACAACCCTATGCCAGTAGCCTGGCTTCAGTGGTGTCAAAAGGCCCAGCTTGGACTCAGTTCAATCCCGTCAGGAAATTGGATTTCTTCCCTGAGGACACAGGTGAAGAGAAAGCACAGTTCCATTTCCAGTTGGACACCAACTCCACCAGCTACAGGGTTTCTGTCAGAGTTAGAAGGTTTATTTTGTCAACTCCTTTCCTTAACAAGCCCAGGTCTTAGAGTATAACACAGTCCTAGTGGACCTCATCACAGCTTTAGTCCCTTATGATAAGGGAGCAGACTTAGGCAAGAGATTGTATATCTAAATCCTGAGAACTAGAAATTAAAGAATCCCTTTGAGAGACATTGTCTAGTGTGGATTTGGATTCAAGCTTAGAGTCAGAATTTTCAAAAATTGCTCCACTAGTCAGAGAAGAATCTGCCTCCGTAAACAGCACCCACATCAGCTTTGGGTCCATTGCCATCAAATCGCCCAACCTGTATTGTTGGGTTGGAGTTCCCTTGAAGATCAGCACACTTTCACCCATTACTAGCAATACTGTAGAAATTACCAAGGGTCCCATAGTTCACCCTTTCCTTGCCCACAACAGTAGCATTATCAACTGGGACAAGGGTTATCCCATCACCACTGGAAAGGCATACATCTGCAGATTGAACAGGGATTTTGTTACATCAGATTGTAAAAACAAGTGGGTGCATACTATTCAGATCAGCATCAGGAAGCACACTTCTTTCAAGTACAAAGAAGCAAGGAGAAGATATATGTATAAGCTTAAGAACTCAGATTATGACAAGGTCCCTATAAGCCAAGCAACCCCAGCAGCGGTCACAAAGTTAATTGAGAGAGCTGCTCAAATTCAGTCACCTAACTCAGGCCTGCCTCAACTCACATTGCCAGCTCCTGAAAATACATCACCTGCAGTATCAGCACCCACACAAAGTGTAGCCCCAATAACAACTGCATTATTATTGCAGCTGGTAAAAGCCAAAGGACAAGGATCCCCAGTGCAATCAAACATTTCATTAAGGGCAAACTCTCAGCATACCTCAAGATCGTCTTCACCCAGTCAGTCTCAGGCACCCAGTCTATCCAACAACCCATGCTCACTCCCAACTCAGGTTATGAGTAATATTTCAGGATTTAAGTTCTCTATGCTAGCCGAATTTGATGGAAAATCAGATGAATCAACAGGAGCAAGTAAGGCAAGGGAGTTCATCTTAAAGGTTGAGATCTACATCAGTGTATACTCTGCCAATTTCCCCAACAGGATTAATAAGTCAAGATTCATCTTATTTCTCTGCAAAGATGCAGCTTTCTCAAGGGCATCCTTACAGACCAAACTAAGTGGAATGATGAAAGCAAAATTGTGGTATTCGACTGAGCTCAAGACGTCTATCAGAGGCATCAGCTTCACCACTGTTTCCCCACTAACCAAGTACAAAGAGTTCATCAACTGGACAATCAAAATTGGGGACCAAGCTGAAACTTTCAACCTAGAACATACCCAAAGTCTCAGTCAAGATACCAGAAGTCAGGGGCAATCTAGATCTTAGGGCCCTAGGAACTCAAGAGTTCTAGGACGATGGCCAGCTCTATCAAATAGTCAGCAACCTAATCTTTCTAAGGAAGAGCTTGAAAGACATTGAAAGGACAACAGGTGCTTTAAGTGCCATCAGGTTAGTCATCATTAGGATGACCCTAACTTTTATCCAAAATCCAATGCAGGAACAGGAAACCCAAATCCTAGAAACACTTCAGGATTACCTATAAAGCAGGCAATGCTACATACAGGCAGGACCCTGAAGAGGCCAAAACAGAAAGGTCTCTAAGGTTAGATGCTGTGTCATTCAAACCCAGCAATTTGAGGTTTTAGTGGGATAAGTAGGATGGGAACAAGTTTTCCCTTAATGCATTGGATTTAGAGAAGCCATGGGGGGTAAAAAACTAGAAGTTCTAGATGAAGACTTGGTGTTTCACCTAGAAGCGGTTTCAGGGAAAACTGGTAATACCCATGTCAAAATATCAGGACAATTCTCTCAAGAGAAAATTTCTGTAAACGTTAATGCAATGGTTGATTCAGGAGCTACAGGAATCTTCATCAATCAAGAATTCTGCAAGAAACTTGGGGTTACTTTAGTAAAGTGCAAAACCCCCATAAGACTTAACCTGTTTGATGGATTGAATGCAGGTTTAATAATGTATTAGGTAAAAGCAACCCTTCTCATTCAAGGAGAAGAGCAAGAGCTGGTTTTTGAGGTAACCAGGCTCTTAACATATCCTATTATGTTAGGACTCCTGTGGCTTAAGAAGTATAATCCAAGGATAAATTGATTAGAGGAAGAAGTTCTCATCAATGCAGGAACAGAAGACATTTCAGCATTAAAGCAGCAAATTCCAGAGGAATTACATCAGTATCTTAAAGTGTTCAGTGAAGAAGAAGCCAGGGTTTTGCTGCCACACTGTATATGGGATTACAAAATAGACTTGTAAGAAGGTAAACCCTATAAGAAGGGAACAGTGTATCCCTTATCCCCAATAGAACTCCAGGCACAGGAGGAGTGGATTAAGGAACACTTAGAAAAGGGGTACATTCACCTGTCCAAGTCCCCTTTAAGCATGTCAACATTCCTTGTCAGGAAGAAAGACAATTCAGGGAAGATGAGAAAGATTAGATTGGTGGTTGATTATAGGTATCTCAATGCTATTATGATAAAAAATTGGTATCCTATCCCTCTAACTGGGAATTTAACCAATCAACTAGGGAAAGCAAAATTATTCATGAAGATGGATCTTTGTTATGGTTATCATCTAATTTGTATTGCAGAAGGTGATAAATGGAAAATAGCATTTTCAATATGTTATGGGCAATTTAAATACACAGTCATGCCATTAGGACTCTGTAACACCCCTGCCATCTTTCAACAGATGATGAACAAAATATTCAGAGACATGATAGATCACAGGATTGTCATTTACCTAGACAGCATCTTAGTATACACTGAAGATAAAAGGGACTTGCAGAGTTAACTCTAGAAGTCTTGTGAAGAGTAAAGGAAAATAACTTGTATATTAAACTAGGCAAGTGCATGTTCAAAGTACCTAAGGTAGAATTCCTTGGAGTTTTAGTACTTGCAGGAGGGTTACAAATGGATCCTGGAAAGACTAATGCAGTCAAGGAATGGCTAACTCCCAGAAATGTTCCAGAGCTTTGGTCATTTCTGGGGTTTTGCAATTTTTATAGACATTTTATACAAGACTTTTCCAGGATAGCCTAGTGAATGAATAATCTCCTTCAGAAGGAACATAAATGGTTGTGGGGAGCCAATCAGGATCAAGCATTCACCCATCTTAAGGAACAGTTTGAAACAGGGCTGATCTTGATTCATTCAGACCCTGAGAAACCATTTCAAGTAGAATGTAATGCCTTAGGGTACACATTAGGAGGAGAACTCTTGCAAGAAGGAGAAGATGGAAATGACATCCAGTAGCATTCTTCTCAAAGTCAAGGCAACCTGCTAAACAAAATTATGATATCCACAATAGGGAACTACTAGCAGTAGTATGTTGTCTTCAGCAGCAGCATCATTATTTGGAGGGCGCCAAGCATCAAGTCATAGTCAAGAGTGACCATAGGAACTTACAGATATTCCACACTATGAAAGTGCTTACAAGCCAACAAGTTAGTTGGGCTGAGTTTTAAGTGGCTTCAATTTCATCATCAGTCATCAGGCAGGGAAAGAATGCACCAGAATGGATGCTTTATCATGATGAATAAATCATAAACCTATGGATCAACCAGAGTTAGTCAACTGCATATTTACAGAAGAGCAATTCCTTAATGTGCTGGGGAAAGCGCTTTAGTTAGATGAAGCCGCAGTACTCAAAAAAATTCATGACATTATGCCACACAACAGTACAGTGGCCACATATATTGAGTTCATTAAGTGAACAAGTAAGCCCTTGGCAAGTTGGGCTTAGAATGGTAAATATCTTCGCCATAAAGGGAAAATCTACATCCAGGGAAGATGTGGATATTAGAGAAGCATTCATCTACATAGTCCATGATATATGTAGAGCAGGATACAGAGGTGTCAGGTAGTTTGCCTAAGCACCCAGTTTTTTCCAGTTTTGCCCAGTGTAGTGTTTGAACAATAGACATTCCCACAGAAAGAAGGTATCTGCATGGCAATATAAAACAGTGCACTTTAGTGCCCAGTCTGGTGCTTAAACAATAGATATTCCCATAGTTGGGAAGCAACTGTGTTACTCCTTGCAGAAAGGAGATAATTCATGATATCATTATAGACTTAGGTCTAATTCATGACATCATAAATGGAGCTAGACACCAGTAGAACATTCCAGAAGGAATCAGTCAGCATCCCAGTCATTTAGAAGCACGGCTCCATCAAAGAAGGTAGTCAAGCACTACTTGCCCTATAAATCACCTCCTTTAAAGCCACAATGGCACCATGACATCACTTGCAGATATTTATGTATAAATAGAAGGGGACTTTCAGTAGGAGGCTCCCTATCACAATCATCTTGTACAACAAGTTCTTCAGATCCTCCAAACCAGCCTTAGCCATATTCTTTAGTCCCAGAATAGTCCTCAAGCAGTGAGTACCCCTAGGCAACACCCTAGCAAAACCCCAGATTATTACAGGAAGAACTGATCTTGCAAGAGGTCAAAAATCTACAGAGGAACTCACATTGCAAAGATTCTATTGGCTTGGAATGGGCAAAGTCATTGAAGATCAAATAAAGGGGTGCAATACTTGCCAAAGAATAAGAGCCAATCACATATGCCCATATGGTCCACTAGAGCTGCAAACATCACCCAACAGGAAGTGGATGCATATATCTTACAACTTTATAATGGGTTTACCAGAGAATGAGGGAAAAAATGCCATTCTCATGGTTATAAATCGATTCTCAGCAGGAGCACAATTTATTCTGTGTACATCCAAGGAAACAGGAGAATCAACAGCAAGGTTGTTCCTCAATAATGTATGGAAGATACATGGAACACCAGAGCACGCAATATCTGATAGGGGAACACAATGTAACAACAATTTCCTAAAAAGAGGTTGGATGAATTGTTAGGAATTCACCCTTCATCTTCAATGGGCCATCATCCAGAGTCTGTCAGGTAGTTTGCTTTAGCACCCAGTTTCACCCAGTTTCACCCAGCATAGTGTTCGAACAATAGACATTCCCACAGAAGGAAGATATCTGCATGGCAATGGTAAAACAGTTTACTTTAGCACTCAGTTTAGCGCTCAAACAATAGATATTCCCACAGTTGGGAAAGCACTGATTACTCCTCTCTGAACGAAGATAATTCATGATGTCATTATACCCCCCCAAAGTCAGCATCAAGAACCTCACAGTGGTGAGGGGGTGAAGCCATACACATTAGCATAGGGCTAATCTCAACATGTGAACCATGGAGTAGGTGGAAGGGTCAGTGATGGAGAGGACTAGCGCCAGGTCATTTCAACTTAGACTGCTCCTATCACACCGACCTGGAAACCACTCTAACAGGATGAGACAGAGGCCATGGCCAATGCCCTCCTACTGGCTGTTAGGGCAGCACCATAGTGCTGCCTTGGTTGAAGCCTTGATACTGACACTCTGCCAGTATCAATGGGACTCACGACCATGCCTACTGGGTAGGGGAGTGAGGGACTATGAACTACAATCCCCCATGATACAAATATTCTACACCTATACAAAGTGATAAATTGTCTAGGTACATTTGCTGACGCAAAATTAATACATTGCAACACTGAGTAATGATAGCCACTCCCTCTGACCATGACCAGTGCCCACCTGCAACTCCAACACGACTCCCCCATGAATGATGCCTAATGCTATGCTGGCCCACCTCATGTTACCCCATGTAAACCTTGTGCCAACAGACAAGACCCAGACCTGGTTGAAACTGGAACCTGGAACCTTGCTTCTATTGAGTAAGAGTGAACTCAATATGCTGGAAGAAAACTAAAACTGCTATGGCAGCATTGAACATATAAATATTGGCGAGGAGGAGAGACCTCCCACTATAACACACCATTCATGTACTTCACCACATATACTTGAACTTACATCATGTCCCATCATTGTGACGCTTCTCAAAGCTTCACTGATGGTTCAGCCCCAGGACCAGCTGTTTGCAGCTTCCTTGACCAGCTTGAGAATTCAGCATCCCCCTTCACGCAAGCTACCACCTCACTCCTCACCTCAGTTGTAGAACCCAGGGTGATAACACACACATGGCCAACCCCTGCAGAAGCGGAGGACAAGGGCATGGATGGCCCCCCATTAACACCCACCCTGGCGGCACAACGAAGACACAATGCAGATGTGGCAGATACCCACCACCTAACTGAAGAAGTGATTGAGGTCCCACCTAAAGACCAACCCCACTGAAATAAGGTACAGGCTTTGATCCTCAGAACTGGTACAATCATAACACCCAAGTGCCCAGTGAAAGGGACACACAAAGTCATAGGCCCATCCCCATTCATACCAGGGTGAGGCGTCAAATTCGGTAAAACAAACATGGGCACCGTGAAAGTCATGAAGTCTGAGGAAGACACAGCAAAAGAAAAAGCTGCTCTAGCTGCAGCAAAGAGAGCTGAGGGCGACTTCAACCCTGAATTCAACTTCCAGATGAAAAAGCCTGTGTCTAGGTCGCTTTGATTCATCAAACCTATGAAGCAAAACCACGCTAACAGGTATATACCACACCCCTGCATCATGGCAATGGTCTGTGACAAACCAACACAGAAACCGATGTTTATTGCCACCAATGCCAACCAAGTGGCTTGGGTCTGGATCTCTATCCACAACCATCCGCAACCAACTCAGGATGACACAAACCATTTCATGGCTGCCCTACAGCACATTGAAGACACCAAGGTGGTGCCCAACTTCTCCAGATGGGACTACACAATCCACCTGATGATGAGGGCAAACAGGAAGACATCCTCCCACATCCCCCTCTTCTGTGTCGATCACAATGCATGCTGACACCTGGCAGCTATGCTGGCCTTCACCTTCTCCTAGTAGCTTCTCTATGCTTCTTTATTCTGAAAAAGGATTCAAAGAAGCGCCTTGTGGTGAGCTGGAGGAATCTTATGAGGTGTATTGCCTTTGCTGTGTATAATTGCCCTTAATACCAGATATGTCCATTGAGGCCAAAATGTGTGATGCATACACTGCCAGCAAACTACTTTGCCCTTCACTCTGGAATTCTGTGAAGAACCAAATGCAGGACTAGAGCGTGAACAGGATCATTTCTCATGAATTAGATAAGTAAACCCTTAGTGGAGAATAGGGTGAAGGTGAATGAATGACATTAGAACAAGGTTATAACTGGAATAAAGCTGCAGAGCAGAATCTGGAACTGAAGAGGCTATTTCCACCACAGGAGAAGAACTTGCCCCATGAACTTAGAAGAACTGTGCATGACATAGATGGGAGCTAGGAGGTAATGCACAGTAACTGTGTATAACATAGGTGGAGCAGTCATGGTGGATTGGAATGAGTCCTAAAGGGATTGCTCATGCATACAAGGGGAGCTAGATTGTAGCCAGACTCCCCATTACAACCACCTTGTATATGCAGGGCTCTTGAGACAGATCCCTTGTACTCTGAACCCAGAACCTTTTGTCTGAACTACAGTAAGAATGTCTTTTGCACAAGGATGTATAGGAGTGTTACTCCTAGGCCAGACCCTAAACCCAACTCAAGAGAGCTGACTTTACATTTGGTTATGATCTAGTGCCTAGCACCAACACTGTTGAAAAAATCAAGCATGCTGTTAATATAGTTGTCTACAGCTTGATTGGCACCTAGCTCCAGACTATTGTAGCAAATAACAAGAGGTTTTTCACATAAGAACTTATTGTTCAGAAAATTAAGGACCAGGCAGTACCCATTACACACATAACAGGCAACAGGCAAGCCTTGGACAGTCAAGACTGGTCCTGAAATATAGTTACTTTAACAAAAAAAAAAAAAACAGGGATGAGTATTTGGAGCACTCAGTTGTCACAACTACATCCTGTACTAAGTCCACTTGAATATAGCAACTTCATTTTAATCACAATCTACTCTCCTATGACACAGACCTCAGAGTTGTTTTGGACCAATCTTGGTTTTATCTTGGACTCTTTCTAATCATGTGTGTCTTCCTTTATAAGCCTTCTCTCACTTAACATTCTTCTCTTCTCTTAGCTAGGAGGTTACCTATCACTGCCCTGTGATTCTACTCCAAGTATCCTCCTGCTCCACTGTGCAGTGTACTCCTGTCAGCTTTGTAATGTCTTATATCTCCTCTCTTACTCATTCCTACACTAGAGTTCAATTGTACTTAGCATAGACTGTCTCAATGGTGGTTGTGATAAAGGGTTCTGGGTTTTAAAAAGTACAAGGGATCTCTCTCTCTCAATGTCACAACCTCATCCTGCTCTCAGTCCAACCCAACATGGACTCCCCCTTACAGCCACACCTACTATCCCAAGATACAGACCTTGGATTATTCTCAGCTTTAGCTTAGACAATCTTCTTATTATGTGTCTCACTTTGTTAGCCTTCTCTTGCTTAACTTACTTCTCTTCTCTTGCTCAGGAGGTCACTTGTCACTGCCTTGCAATTCTACTCCACATGTTCTCCCACACTGCCACACAGTATACTTGTGTCATCTTTGTAATCCTCCACCCCTGTATAAGATAAGTACCAGTAGGCATTGAGAACTTATTCCCCACACAATATCTTGTATCTCTTTTCTCATCCTACCCTCCTCCACTTCCTCTCATATCCAGATACTGAGCTCCTAGTGCTCTTTGCCTTCAACACCAACCTATCTCCTTGTTTCCTTCACAAGCTCCTAGTGCTCTCCCTTATCCTTATCACTGAGTCATCTAGCAATCTCAAACCCCCATCATGACATTATGTTGTTTCTTTTTAACCCCTCCATGACTGATATGCTAGCCCTTGGGTGCGATCTCTGAAACAAAGAGATGCTACACCTTTACTGACCAAGAATTAGCTGACTAGCATAGTACACAAACCAAATTGTCACAAGGATGGACTGTAGACTACTAAATAACTTCATTAAAGTTGAAGATGAGCATTAGGAGCTTAAGGGTAAGGACAAAGGATAGATTGAAGAAATGACAAGGAGCACTAGAAGCTTGATCTAATGACTATGAGAACAGTAGGAAAGACAATGAGTAGAGAGGAGGCTAGAGTCTTCTGAGGAGAAGGTAGGAGAGGAGGGGAATACAGGATATTGTGTGAGGAATGAGTCCTCTATGCTTATGGGTATATATATATAGTATATGAGTAGAGGATTACACAGATGACACAAGTACACTGTGTGGCAGTGTAGGAGAACACATTGAATAGAAGTGTAGGGCAGTGACAGATGACCTCCTAAGTAATAGAAAAGAAACAGGTTAGGTAAGAGAATGCTAACAAAGGAAGATAGATGATTAGAAATAGTCTGAGGTAACACTGAGAGTGGTCCAGAATAGTTCTGAAGTCCATGATGTGGGAGAGTAGATGTGCCTACAAAGGAGAGTCTGTATTGTGTTAGACTTAGAGCAGGAAGAAGTTGTGACAGTTGCCCCTTCTAAAGTTGTTGAGCATATAGTCTAGATGTAGTATAAGGCAACCTAGTTGGTTGTGCAGTTGGGGTTAGCATTGTAGAATCCTTGGATTGCTGCTTGAGCATTCCCCATATCTTCAAGCTAATTCCAGGAGTTCTCTGATGTGTCACAGCCTTTTCATTTGACAAGGTTGCTGGAATCATGTATGGTACCATCCAAAGTCTAGAACTTATTTGACTTTGTATATGTCTTCTCCTTGCTTGCCCTGCACTGGCAGAGGTTGTTCTGGGACATTGTCATGACCACATTGCACTCTAAGTCCAACTCGAACATGGACTCTTCTCTATGGTCACTATCTACTTCCCCACAGGATAGACCTCAGACCAATCTCAGAATTATCACAGACTATATTCTAATCATGTGTTTCTCTTGGTCAGCCTTCTCTCACTTAACTCACTTCTCTTCTCTCCCTTAGGAGGTCACCTGTCACTGCCCTGCACGTCCACTCCATGTGTTCTCCCACACTGCTGTGCAGTGTACTTGTGTCATGTTTGTAATCCTCCACTCCTATACTCCTATATATACTAGTAGGCATAGAGGACTTATTCCTCACACAACGTCTTATATCTCTCCCTCTCTCATATCCTCACTCCTACCTCTCTCCACTCATCAGCATTGAGCTCCTAGTGCTCCTTGTTGTCTCTTTATACATTTCATTGTCCCTTCCTCCAAGCTTCTAGTGCTCACTCTCACCTTTGTCATTGTCCAGGGGTACTTCAGCATCCACATTGTGACATTATGTTGTGTCCTATAAACCACTCCACAACAACCTATGCCCATACTCCAATACAACTTAAGAAACAAAGAAACCCCAAATCTCTACACACCAAACACTAGCTCCCTTGAACATCAATGTAGGGTTAGATAGACCCACAGCACCTCAGGAACCAGATCGAGATGATGGAAGGGCCGCAGAAATGAATGCAGCAGAGGAAGCGGCAGATAGGGTATTTGCAGCTGCAGTAGACACCCAGCAGAACGGGCAGGAGGCTGGCACAAGGTGCCCAGGAAACGCCTGGGACTGAGGTGCAGTGTTGCGCCACTGTCAGTCCCTGTATGCTCATCAAATTTCTATGCTCCTCTTTCCACTATGTTGTATGAGTCTACCCTTGTATCCCCACCACCAATTATCATAGCACACATCCTAGTTGATAATCAAACAATACATCATCATATTCGCAAAGACTCAGAAGCACTTTTGAAATTGGAAGTAACCCTGAAATTTGATCAAGATGTGATCCCTACCCTTGCACTGTATGATGCTGGAGCATCCACAGTGTTCACTCACAGAAACCTCATCAAAGAACATCAGTTGAAAGCTGAGAACATCATCCCTCATCTCGCATATGCAATCAATGGAGAAGCCATACAAGATGGAGGTATCAGGCAGGCAATCTCAGGAGAACTGATCATCAAGAACCACAGAAACAAGCAGAAGTTCCACGTTGCTGACATTGGCAGATACAATGTTGTCATCAGACTCACATAGATCAGGGAACATTAACCCGAGATAGAATGGTCCAAAGAAGCTGCCGATTGCATGGTCTTTAGATCTCACCATTGTTCAGAAAAATGTCTCCCCCAATACATTAATGCATACAGCATGGATTCAAGAGCTCCACAAAAGCTGAAGAAGACAGAAGGAATCAGAGAAAACGTAGAAATGCTGGTTAGCAACCCAGCCCCATTGAGAAACCACCCCCTTGACATTGCTTTCATCACACAAACTACTAACAGAACAATTGGGATGAATAGCTACTACTTGTAGAATTCTAATGCAATAGCTTTGTGAATGCCTTAATCAGAGTCACACTATCCTTTACAGACAATGGAAGCCACCCTACAATATCACCCCACCATTCAATGATATGATGGTCCCCATACAGACAAAATGGCAAGATGATTAAGGAAATAGGCAAAGAAGTGAAGGCAATGTTGGGGCTTATAAATGAAAAACACTGAAGATTCTATAACTGACATATACAGTAGGCAACTCCACATCAAGTTGGTGTAAGATTAGTTCTTCAGTGACTAATCTAAGTTAACTAAGGCAATGCCTAAGGGTACTCACTGTTGCTGAGGCTAATGGATTTGGAATAGAGCTAGGAGCTGGCTTTAGATGATGGAAGAACTGATATACTAAATGATTGCAATAGGGAATCTCCTATTGAGAGTCCCCTCCTATTTATACATGAATATCTACAAGTGATGTCATGATGAGATCATGGCTTCAGTGGAGGTAGGTTGTAGAGCAGGTGGTGCTCAGCTAACTTCTCTGATGGAGCCATACTTCTAAATGGCTAAATGATGACTGATACTTTCTGGAATATTCTAAGAAGGATTAGCTCCACTTATGATGTCATAGGTTAGACCTAAGTCTATAATTATATCATGAATTATGTCCTTTCAGAAAGGAGTAACACAGTGACTTCTTAAGTTAGTTATGTGGATACCTTCCTTCCATAGGAATGTCTATTGTTTGAGCGCTAAGCTGGGTGCTAAGGCAAACTACCTGACAGTTAGGGGTCATGTATGGCTAAGACATAAGGACAGCATCACCATAACTGAGGCAATTAAGACATTGAGACCCTCTGCAAAGTTGGAGCATAAAATATTTGGCTCTTACAAGGTGATTGAGAAGGTTAGAAGAATAGCATACTGCCTGGAGCTTCTAGACACATTGAAAATTCACCCAGTCTTCCTGTCGGGTAGTTTGCCTTAGCACCCAGTTTTGCCCAAGTTTTGCCCAGCATTGCGTTCGAACAATAGACATTCCCATGGAAGGAAGGTACCCGCGTGGCAATGTACAACAGTCTACTTTAAGCACTCAGTATTAGCACTCAAACAATAGAGGTTCCCACAGTTGGAAACCAACTGCGTTACTCCTCGCAGAAAGGAGACAATTCATGATATCATTATAGACTAGGTCTAATTCATGACATCATAAATGGAGCTAGATAGTC
>WSTV01000565.1:0-14301 GCA_019632285.1 Tulasnella sp. 332
GCGGCGGAGGCAAAGGCAGCGGCGGAGGCAAAAGCAAGAACGAAGGCGGAAGCACAGGCACAGGCAGAACGCATACACATCGAGAATGAGGCGATGGTCGAGCGGGCCAGGCGAGTCAAGGAGGACGAGGAGCGGAGACTTAGAGAGGCAGAACGGCATAGGCTGTTTGACATCGAGGCTCCGAAGGGGGTGCTTTTGAACGTCGCATTTCAGCGTGTACAGGAGGAAATGATAGCGGGGAAACGCCGAATTCAAGCTGTTGAGGACCTCGAGCTTGAGGAATTGGTACGTTCATTGGTTGTATAGAGGAATACATTCGCTAATATAATTGTGTTTCTAGCGACGAGCCGAGCTTGTCCGAGTCATCCTCACGGCCCCCAACCTCCTTCAAAAAGTCGACGTCAACATTTTGCCCGGTGTTATCACAAGCTTAGCCCAAAGCGAGGAAGGAAGGTCGCATTCGCGAGGCATGCCGCTAACGAGAAGGGGCTGCACACCTACCCTAACGCCGGCAAAGTCCTTCGGGCACTCATTAGGAAAGAGATCGGCCCGTTGCTGCTGAAGAAGGACTCTCATGAGCTGGAGAAGGCCATTCAAGAGGTACAGTCCTCCGCATCCGCCGACCTCCAACAAGCCGACCGCCCAGATCACCAATTCTCTCCGACCGACCCAGCCAACCCTCTTCGTGTGGCTCGCGAAGATATCGCCATACGAATACTCAACAACATGACTCCCGCTGGTTTTGACCTCGCTTTTCCTGCAGTCGTTCTGTTCGCCATGCACTCCGCCGAGGCCGCGCAGATCCTGTCGCGGCAGACAGAGACAATCGAGCGCGAAGACACGCGCCAACTGCAGCGGCGAAATTGAAGCCTGGTCATTCAGATCAACGTCGCAAGGTACCTTCAGAATTTCGCCGATACGAGTGCACTCCTAGATCTGGAGCGGAAGGCCTCTCGACCACAAGAGGCATGGCTCTGGTGTATGAGTCACTCGGATAATATGGGCGAGCTTTCTGCCACTTTCCAGGCCATAATTGACGCCAATCCGGTTGTCAAAAGTCTGACTACAGATCTAGGACGGGAGATTTCGCCCAATGGGCGATCCCACACAAGCGGGCGTGGATGGGAGCTTACAAGGCGAAGCACGGTACACTTATATAGTTAGATGTATTCTGCTACATTAATTATTTATTCGCTGGTTGTATGCGCCCGCAATTACGCCATTTCTAAGATGGACGGAGAGCGAGCGATTGTGAGCGGATGTGCTGTAGTATCTATCTATTCGCTGGTTGGGTGCGCGCGCGGCCACGCTATTTACCAGCGCAGACGGACGGAGCGGGCAATCGCGAGCGGACCGGCCAAGGGGTGGCATCTGTTTGACGTTTCAGATGCATCCGCCTGCAGGTCTCTGAGACGTGTAAGCGGGTCGCCCCGTAGACTGATCTGGCCTTGCCAGTTCCTTCATGATGAGTCCCTGAAAGATCTGCTCGTAATCCGCCATGAAAAAAAAAAGTGGAGGAAAAACCCTCATTCCATGCACTTCAATCTCTGTAATGTTTTTCTTTGTCATCCTAGACTTTTCAATGCACTCTATTAATTGGGAACTAACAAATCTCACTCTCGGTGCTTTTATCCGACCCATGACACATGAAGGCGTGGGGTCGCGGTGACCCTCGGGATCGCCGTGTGAGTAAGCTGGTCTCCGAGCGCCTTTAGATATCCCACCAATTTTCGGAGGCTTTAACGCGTATACCTTGATTCTCTCATACTCCCTGATTACTGTGTGACCAAGTGTACACATGCAGGAGCCCTTCTTGTCTTGTCGCTTAGAGAGATCTATGGCCTCTCCGGGAAAGCATTGCCAGTCCTCGGGCTTTCACATGCTTTTTATTTAGCTCTAGCTGCCAGCTGCAGAGATGGCGCATTGATCCGGACACCGCAGGCCATACTTTGACGACACTGAGAAATGGATGTTGTATCCTCACGCCTCTATTCGGAATTGTATATCGGTGGCTTGCAAGCGACGCACGAACGAGCTCTTTCACTCAGTTTAACTTTTTGGAATTCGAAACATGTCAATTCCTTTTTTTTTTCGGAACTTCCTTCACGGCACGAAGATCTCCGCTTACCTATTCGATCCGGGCCACACTCCAGCGAGGGGACTTTCGCACCGCCTCCATTCCAGGAAAATTGTCTTACGATTCCCTCCGCGTAAATGATTGCTCATCTCCGCGCTCTTTCTCGTGATCCTTCACTAGATCGGGTCGACCATTTTCTCTCTCGCTGGTCTTCGAATTGCGGAGAGCAACGAGGGTTCTTCGCTCACCCGATGAACAACAATATTTTTCGAGGGCTGTCTCTCCGCCGCGGATTATCACATGTTCCCGGCCTTAGACTTGTCATCAGTTGCTGTCAGCAACTTCAATAACGGCCGACCTCCTTCAAGCGTAAACTCTTGCCTGTATGATTTCTGGCTAGGATTCTTGGTCAGTGGGAGAGGGAAACCTTAGTGGGTCTTTCGCGGTTCCGGTGTTTTGTCAAAGTCGTACGTGCCTGATGAACATATGTCCGCATCGGGATATCCAAATCCTATTTCAGTCCCCATGCCTTTCCAAGGCGGTCTGCGCGTGCTCGTCAGCACTCTTTCATTTGACAATTGAGCTTTTTGGAAAGGTCGGCCGTTGCGTTGCCTTCATCGATTCGAATCTGTTGGCGCCCATTTCCACCTTTGATGCCTCAGTCTGACGTGCTCGATCGCTCCCACCTCAGACAAGTCTACCTCGCAGCCACGCCCCGCGCAACTGATCACATAACCCCGCGCTTTTATCAGCCTCTCACTCCGTTTCAACTCTGTCCCTTTTGGTGATTATGGCAACTGTCTTTCATCGCATCTCGGATTCGATCGACTCGGAAGACGAAACCAGAGAGCCCAAAAGCCACATACACGCTTAACGTCCTCCTGAAAAGGACTTTCATGTGCTCGTTACCATTCGCTCGCTGTGTGGTTGGGGAGATGTCATCCCCAAATGATTTTCACTCTCTCCTCTACTGAGCGAAAATGGAATATTTATACTCGAGGTGTTGCCTCTAACCAGGTTTCCCTCCATCAACCAGATTTCCACTATTAATTTGGACCTCGTCTAGTCTTATTTCGATGGCGTCCACCACCCCGACCGCGACGTTCAGTATGAATCAACTCACTTCCGCCCTCCCGACGGGCGGCTTTTGGCAGACCGCCCTGATCTCGGCCGCCGTCTTCTCGCTCGGTGTCTATGTCGCCGCCCAGGTGGCCCGCAAGTACATCTTCGTTCCCAAGTATACCATCATGGATGATCTCCCAAATCTCGGAAAGGAGAGGACGGATGGGTCGCTCGGATTCCGCGCCATCGTCTGTGGTGGAAGGTTCGCCCCTCCTACCCCCCCGCTTTTGCAACGCCATCTCACCTTCCCATTTCTGACTGTTTCCCGATCTGCCTATCGATCCTTTTTTTTTAGTGTCGGTGGCTTGTTCGCCGCTGCGATGTGCTCGTATCACTTCGACTCCGTTTTGATCATCGAACCTGAGGCGTCCGCCAATGAGACCAACGTCGAGATGCCAAAGAGTCACGAGCTGCGCCCGGTCTCTGGTGGACTCAGCAGGGCCATCCCGCTCCGCACTCGTGTTGTGCAGTATCTGGCCAGCCACGGTGAGCGACCGATGATCCATCCTAATTACAAGAGAGATATGATCTGGAAGAAGATCCATCTACTCACGCAACCTCTCCATTGTCTTTCTCTAGTCTTCCTTCCACCTTGCGTGTTGGCCATGCGTCAATTCTTCCCCAAGATGGACGATGATCTTGCTCACTTTGGCATCACGTGCGTTACCTTCCCTTCGGCCTCCATCTCCCATCACCTCCGACGCTAAACCGATCTTATGTCTCCATCCACATAGACCCATCCCTAACAGGTTGCAAGGTTACTATGGTGCCAAGGCGCTCGACAACGTCTACGAACCCGATGACCCAGAATGCCCCAAGATCCTCCCAGTCACTCGTAGCATGTTCGAGACCCTCCTTAGGCGTCTGGTGTTCAAGTACCGCGCCAACGTGACCTTCATGAACGGCACCGTTGAAAAGTTCGTCCCTTCACCAGAGGACCCTACAAGGTTGTCAGGCGTCTCTGTCAGGACCGCTCAAGGAGAGAAGGTGGAGAAGGCATCTTTCATCGTCGGTCAGTTTCTCCCTCGACCAAACTTATTCCTGCTACATAAGGCGGTATGCTGACTATCCTTTTCAATCAGATTCCACCGGTGTTGGCCAACTGTCTTACAACAAGCTGCTCAGGAACGCTGGCTTCGGTGCCGCCATCCCGACCCGAATTGAATACGACCCCCATCTCACCTACGCTCAGTCCGTCTGGACGATCCCAGAAGAGCACGTCAACACCGTCGTGAACATCCTCCCGAGCGGCATGAAAGGAACATTGTACGTGAACTTGCCCAACTGGGACACTGGGGAGGACAGGGCCATCTACTTCAGCTTCTTCGAACGGTCGCAACGTGAGTTTTCATATCTCAATTGTTTGCGCAAAAGAGAGAAATGAGGTTCAGCTTCACTGACAAAATAAAATATACTTTCTATTTTATTTTATTTTTATTTTTATTCTGGAAAAAGTGTGTATCGCAGTTGGGTCATGGGGTGGTGCGGTCAACGGAAACGATAAGCCTCATACGGTCGCGGAGCTGCGCGAAGTCGTCAAGAGCCTTTACGGCTCCGAGAATACCCCTGGTTGGACCTACGAGCTCCTTGACTTCTTGGAGGAGCACAACGACGAGTGCAAACCTTGGGTCTATGACGCGAACGCCGGCAAGATGAGCAACATCCTGTTCCACGAAGCACCCGCTCCATTGCCTAGCAACTGGATTGCTATCGGCGATGCCGTCACCAAGCTCAACCCGGTCTACGGTACGCGCCTTTTGGATAATTGTACTCTCTAGCTGGGAGAATGCTCACGCCGTGGGATGTTCGTAGGTCAAGGAACTGTCAAGGCAGTTATCGATACCACGACGCTCGACAGTATCTTACGCACCATCCCTTCTCAGCAAGGTCTCCCCGCCGACCTCCCCAAGACGTTCTACGTGAAGAGGTTCCCTCGTATTGAGTTCTTATGGTACGGCCCCTCTGAGGCACGTTACTGGCATTATCTCAATGCTAACCACTTCCCTTCATTGTCTCATTCAGGGAAGGAACCAAGACAACCGATTACGGTTTCGGCCAGACCACCCCCGCGAAAGGTGAAACCAACGCCGATGGACTCTTCGAAAGGAAGCTCGGCTTGCACCTGATCTTTGCTGGACGTAACGTGGGTATCTTTCCTACTACACATCAGCAGAAGCCCTCTGCGATGAGACGATAGAGCCGGCTAACGCGAAACCCTTCATTTTGTACCCATAGGATCTGTCACTGGGTAGAACCTTCTATCGCGTTCAATCTTGCTTGGCGCCAAAGACAGACTTGGTCACGCCAGCGAACATCGCCAAGGTCGCCTGGAACTGGATCAAGGAGTGATGGATAAACGCGAAGTGGGCGTCGTTCACGGAAGTACGCAAACATTCGTTCAACGATATTGCCGTAGAGTTCGCCGGGTTCTTTTTTTTTTTTTTTGTTTAGGGTAGCTTTCGAGAATATAGAGCTAATGAGTTTACCCCACATCTTTGCTCCTCGCTGATTCTTCTGCGTCTGTCGAAATTGTATCCGAGCGAATACTTAAAGACGCACTGTCTTGGGCGATCGAGCGTACAGCTACTAGTCAGCCTTAAATAATATGTATAATACAAAGCTGAAAGATTCGAAGTCTAAGGGAAATAGCTATCATATGCAGCGAATGAAGAGGTGGCATACATGTCGAGTACAGAATGGTGGGAAGAAAGGTGTCATGGGGAGAAGAAGCTAAGAAAACATACGCCTTTATGTAGAGTAACGCCGAGTCCAGGTCGAAGTCGCTGAGCGAAGGGAGCGTGGAATAGTGAAAATGTCCAGTTTGAGACTACCTCAATTTCCTGCCAGTGGTCATGCCTGCTGATCAGCATACCATCCTTGAGAGTTCAACCTGTTGCTATCCTGTTGAGAGAGCTAAGAACATTGAGAATCCATTATGGCCACTGTGAATCTAGGAAGAAAATATACCTGACTGATAGGTCTAACACCGACAGAAAGACTGGATATGTCACAGTTGTCGAGCTCGTCCCCTGGCGCGTCGTACTTGGGAGCAGTGTACTCCTATGAAATTATGATCGTTGTCAGAGATCCGAATTCAGGAGAGATAGACGCGACGAGTTGACATAGGTCTCACCGAACGATGTGTCGGCCGTTCACCAACCGGGTTGTACCTGACCGGGACTTGATACGAGCCCCGAGTAGTTGTAACTGGGGGCGGGAAGTAGGCAGTCTGCGGAGAAGTGGAGAGCCCTGAAGGGGGTGATATCGCGTAGGAGGCATTGGGCGATTGTGAGGTGCCTTGAAAAGACTAGCAGATGGAATCGATGATTCAGGTTAGTACCCAGCATTCCGTTCCATAATAGATCGTTTTCAACGTACTGTCCAATTTCCTTGTTGTGAGATTGGTATAGGAGAGGATGAATAGCCATCATCATTGCCATAAGTAGCAGACCACTGAGCCCTCAACTGCTGAAGCTCCCGGTGCAGTTGGTCGTTTTCTTGTTGCAATTTCCTCAAACGCGAATCACTATTGGAGGCTTTGACCTTCTCTTGAAGTTGAACTAGATCTTTCTCCATCTAGATAGAGGAAAGAGCGTTAGGCTAGGAACGGTATAAATATATGGTATTTATTGTCACCTGTGCGATGTGGGCTTTGCGTTTCTGACGATGCCTAGGCGGGTCACGCGTTCTCATTAGTACACCATTCAACCACGACACCGAATATGCAATACCTTACCTGGCTTGAGCAGCTGCATTCCTAATCTTAGCCTCTTGATCGATCGCCGCTTTGGTAGTGGGCCAAGAAGAGTTCATGCCTGGCTGCTGAGCACTAGTGCTAGCGTAGTTGCCGATAGGTTGAGGCAGCGTGGAAGTGATGTCGAGATACTGAGAGGCACGGTTATTGGTCATTGTGAGGTGAATGGGTCTTGAATGAAGGCGTGTGGATGGCGCCGAGTTATTTTGCTGAAGCAGATGAGCCACCAATTGGGTCATCCTTTTAGAGCGTAGATGGTTGCCATCTGTATGTGGTCGCTAAACAAAAGCTGTGAGCACCGACGGACAAGACAGGGAGCCGATGTGGAGCCAGAGCGATCGCTTGAGTAATATGCATGTGACTACTCGCCAGGTTACGATGAACCAAGACACCGTCGTAGGGGTTTGAAGGGGTTCTTGACCGCAGTGCCATGCCACATGGCACATCAGACCAGCCATCGTGATTAAGGGGTCGCGACGAGGTCGACGAGTGTTTGATTGAGCAGCGGTGACTGCCCCGCCGCCTGACTAGAAAAGCTTGCCTGTGAAGGCACTGTGCCGCCTACGAGATCCTATGGAATGGGGGTCAGCCTAGATAAGGCGGTTGCTATCACACTGTAGATAGCCAAAAACCATGTCGGCAAACGGTCGTGCTCAATCAGAGAGCCATTGGCAAGCTAATCGCCGAGTTTGGAAGGGGCTGAAACTATTCCTGCTGTTTGAGCCCCTGCTTAAGCCGCCCCTGTGATATCCCAAGGTGACTCAGGGCATTTGGCAGCGTTTCAGCTGCCTGCAACAGGCACCATTCCTACACCGTCGAAATTTCCCAGAGGAGTTTCGGATGTCGGTGCGGTATGGAGTTCTAGCGCTACAAGTCTTGGTAACTATAGGCGCCGCAGAGTGCATACAGGAAAATGTTGTTGCGCAGCGATAGAGGGTCCAAATGTCAAGTACACGCTGCCTGGTCTTTAGGGTGAGGTCTCATGCGCAGCAGATGATATTGAATGACGTTCCAAGACCATCAGGATTGAATGGCTGACCCTCTTGTCTTCGAGACATCGTTATGGCTGATCGAGAGCCGACAAAGGAGATGAAAGATACAATATTTGATCAACCTGATGTTTCAGTCGCCATGCGAACCATCCCTGCCATCGGCAACTTGCTTGCTTAACTTATCATCTGTGGTATTCTACGCCCTGTGTGCAACATCCGAAAACAAGAGTGTATTATGACAATATCCCTAGATCAATTTGTATAGATCTTCAAAAAAAATAGTGATAGCGGCGATAGCAGAGTAGGCAGTGCGAAAAGAGAAACAGATGATAAACAAAGATTTGAGTGACAAGGGGTGACACAACGTCCACTGGAGCACCAATGGAAACGCTTTTGCTTCACGGTTACACAAGACACTAGGTTCAAGTCCGGCCAGCGATCAGCCAATTTATATGGGGGAGGTTTCAAAGAGCTGAAAAAAAGGCCGCATGAGCGAAGTCGCTTGTCCACCAAATTACCCGCCAAATCGTACCTTTTCTACGTCTTGGCTGGTCGGATCAGACCTCCTGCCCCCACTCGGCCTCAAGACAACGATATCATCTTCCTCCTCCTCTTCCTCACCTTCGCTCACGACCAGCTCCATGCGGGGACCAACCGTCAATCCCTCCATCCCATTGACCAGCCCACCGATTCCACCAAAGTACGGCTCGTTGTAATGGTGCTGATGCTCCTCTTGCGGCACATATTCCTCTTCCTCAGCGATTGTAGACACCACCTCTGGCGCAATGTTGTACTGGTCCATGATCTGTGTCGGGTTGCGTTCGCTTGGGACGGAAACCTCAAACCCATAAACCTGTTGGCTATAGTCGCCTTCGCCACTATCAGTACCGTTACCCGCCACATACGAAGCATCCTCTTCGGGGTAGATATCATGAGAGAAACGACAATCGTCGCCATTGATACAGTTGCCTGCACCGTTTTGGAAGAAGATGCATGCAGGTCGAGCTAATGGGAATCAAGAGAAGAACATAGCCTATCAGAAGCGGCGTAGAATGATATGGCATCGAGAGTTGACGTACTGTATTGTTGAGTGGTATGTGAATAAGTGCACTGGTCTCCATGAAAACAGTTACCCTTCAAAAACCATTTGCATGGTCGAGCTGTCCAAAGAGTGTTGGCGGAGAGATCACTCTCAGTTGAGCTGTTTAAATCAAGTAGTCAAAGCACGTACAACGATATCCACCTCTGTCTTCAGCATTCCCTTCGTGATCATTGACTTGTATGCTGAAGCCTTCCCAGTTTTCGTACTCTCGACCTTGCCCCGGCGGGCCAGTATGTTTGAACGCACAAGTCCCCTCCTGGTGACATCTTCCAGCTAGATGATACTTGCACTCGCGGGCTGAACCGATTGTAGTAAGAATCCGTGAACGAGGGGAGACGACATGAACAGTCGACCATCATAAGACGACTTACTTCGGTACAACGGATGCATTTCTGGCGGAATCGGAGGCGATGAGAAATTCGAGTGCGGTGCGTGCGTCGTCGATGACCTGCGGAACGCCTCAGGATCATGTATAAAGGTACAGTTTTGGCCAGCGGGACAACGGGATCCTGCCACATAGAACTTGCACGCTCGAGCTGAAACGGTTTCGAAGAGGGTCAGGATCCCATCGTTCCTTTGTACATGATCAAGAATACCACTTCTGCTCACTCTTGAAGGCCGAACCATATCCATCATTGTAAGCCGCACTTTGCGGAGGTGCGCCGTATATAGGTGTAGGCGCACCATTCAGGGCGTTCAAGGCAATACCCCAATCCCTCTCGTACGCGCCACCATTGGAGGCGCTGTACTCTGACATCCCATTCACCTGACCACCACTATAGCCACCATTACCATTCAGGCCACCATAGCCATTCGGAGTCAAGTAACCTGAACGTATTCCGTCCTCGACGGCCATGCCACCGCTGACACCATTGCTATTTCCATTGAAGCCACGGTCATCGTGGAGGTTATGATGGAGATGGTCATCCTCATCCGGCTCGGTGGCGAGATCGCCAAGGGCATTATAGTTGATGGTGGGAAAGTCTGGTTCGGTCTCTGCGTCTACGTTTTCCAGTGGATCGTCATCATTCGGGTAGACGTCGGTTGCTGTAGATAGTCGTGATTTCTGCCTTATCACATTGATTCCCGTCGTCCCCAAAGCCGAGACCGAGGCGAGGCTCGGCGAGCCTAGACGAGCGCTTAAAGGTGAGGTAGCGGTGACATTCCCAGTGCTGACTGCTCCGTGAGGGGCGAGGTTCGCACCGTTCAAGCCCAGGCCTCTCGGCGAGTTCATGGCTGACCCGGGACCGATCTCACCAAACGTGAATAGGAAGGGGGATGACCTCGCTTGGCTTGACCCACCAATATGACCGTTCACGCCATTGGTGAGCAGCGGCGAGGGAAGGGCTTGGTGATCTTGCTGTAGGATCAGCGAGTTGGATCTGGACATGGGAGGTGCCTGCCCAGCAGTGATCAAAGGGGATGATGCGAATACGGGTGGGGTCGCGGTGCCGCCTTTGGAAGGTGTAGCCGGCGACGCTATGGAAGGGACGCTCCAATCGATGCCCGAGTAGTGTGATTGCGATTGTGGTGGAGGGAGCTCTCTCGGGCGGGTGGGAGCGGACAGGATAGCCCCAGCGCTAGACGGTGGGGGCGTCGCGGCGGAGATGGAGGAGCGTATTCCAGGAGCATGGAGGGAGCTGATTGCGGGCGAATGTTGAGTGGAGTGGGACTTGAGGACGAGTTGCGGCGGAGAGGGCCCAATGTCTCTCATTGGTTGAGCTGGTGCGGATGGGGTAGAGTTAGAGCTGGTTTGAGAAGTAGAGTGAATGAAGTTGCATTGATCGCCGTAGTAGCAATGACCGGCAGAGAAACGTGCACATGGTTGTGCTGGCAAGAGATGTGTGGGCCTGATGAGTTTTCTGTCCAAATATCGATTGAAAATCAGGTGCTTTTGTTCGTTTTCGACTCACTCCTGTAGCTTTTCGGGACGAGCTTATAGCCTGGCGCCAAGAAATCGTCTTCTGTAATCTCCGGTGGCGGTGCTTCCTCCTGCTGGATGAGGTTTTCGTCATGGCTCCAACGACACTGTTCCCCAGCGGTGCACCTGCCCTTAGCATAGAATCGACAAGGCCGTGTCTTGTATGCACCGGGACGGATCGGCACATCTTCTGAGGCGGCCTGGCTGCGACTCGCCGGCGTATTATTGAGCGAAGGAGTAGTTTGCGAAGACGACGAGTCCGATGGTGCATTGTGTACGAACATCATGGACGGTGGGACGAGATCATGGGCAAAGTTGCACTGCGGTCGATTGCATTTGCCCTGTTGGTAGTAAACGCATGGTCTATCTGCATCAAACGCATAAGTATGACACCAGTCACTTGGAGCTCTTTAATACGCTGAGACTCACTGCGTCGTATTGGGTATAACACTTCAGTCATTTTTGAATGGTTCGAAATTCACAAAGGAGACGTGATCGAGTCAAGTTTTCAAAAGGCTTGGGTGCAGATTTCGATCTCGACCAATTGGGAGATAACCTGCCAGAAGCATTGATTGTGGCATCAAAGGTCAGATGACATGTGCCAAAGAGGATTCCATTCTTCGTATAGGGGTAGCACTGCTCACCTCACTTTACCTCACTTTGAGGGTTCGGCCGGACAGCGTTGTACACCAGTCAATCTTCCGTTCTTAATCTAGACGCGCAATGATCAGCTGCGGCGAAAGCTTGAGCGATGATCGAGATGCGCGCACCAGTCTCGAGAAAAGATTATTTGACCGGTTGCTCTTGGTTTCTTGGTCTATATTCCAATTTTGCAGCAACTGTTTTTTGTTTTGTTTTCACAACTTGATTTCTTCCTTGCACAACAACTAGAGGGCGACAGTGGCAGGTAGTCCCATGCAGCGGGAGTAGAGTAAAAGTAGCAAATAGGTAGCGGGTTCGGGAGAAGGACTGGAGGTGGACGGGAAAGAGATGTCCAAGCTTCCGTTCACCACGCCGTTTGCGCCAAAACATCGATTCAGTAAACAGATGCAAGCATTTGTTGAACCGCGTCCTGGCAACCGCAACCGCAACCGCAACCGCAACCATCAAAGACCCTCTGCCCCCTAAAACTTTCAAGCTGCGTATATGTAGAAGCCAGGATCGAAGGGCAGAGCTGCTTCGGCTCCAAAACTAACTCACTTGACCACACATCTGATGGGTGGAAGGCAAGCAATGACCAGCGCGATAACCATCCTGAAATCGACTGCGGCATCCGCTGGACAGATGCGAAAAGCGTCTCCCCGGCGCAGTACACCCCCGGGGCTGATCGATTCCAGGATGATTTTATACCCAGGCTACGATATGACTCCCTTGATATGCACCATGAGACAACAGCATCTCCTTCAACTGGGTCCATGACGTCATAGGGCAACCTTCCCCGAGGTCCAAATGCTGGGCTCGCTTGACTCAAACAACCTGCCAATATTCAGAGAGGGATGGCTGACTGTATCTGATGCCCTACATACGACCACGTAACTTGGTGGACGCTACCATATTGCAAAGTCTATGCTTCAATGAGCCTCTCGCCAGATAATGCCTTATCTGTGATGATACTGCTTCCTTGCCGATTGCCGTGTTGACCCTACATTTGCTTCCTGGCCGTTAAGGGCCCAAATGCTGCGGCGGTGATGATGGGGTTGACAGGTCCAAAAGGAACGGAGGAGAAGCAGGGCTCAGGGTCCAAATGCAAAACAGGCAGGAACGCAACCTCCCTCAAAAGGAGCGGCGGCAGTCGCTCAATGTCTTGTGTTCCTGCTGGGGCACCTAGGATTCCTAATATATGGTCACTCAGAAGATGACGCTGGTGGCTTGTTTGATTGAAATTGACTAAACCATTCGGGGCTTCCACTCTGTCCGTCCGATTAAACAGGGATCCCTCGTAAGCCACCGCTTACTATCTTCGTGGGGTGGATCTGTGTCTTTGGAAGCACTCTCAAAGAAAGCCGTAATCTCGGGCCGAGAATTGCGATTGTTTGAGCAGGGAGCTCAATATCAGTTCCGCCGGCTTTGCACATTACCTCCCCTACTTCCACCGCTGATTCTCATGATCAACCTCCTTCAGACTGAGTCATGCCGTGTCTGGACCCTTCGGCTGCAAGATTCGTCCCCTTTGAGCCATGCAGTAGATGCTCTTTGTGACTGTTAATGTAGAGGGTGGGTCACGATGGCTCCAAGACTGAAATCGAACCTCATTGAAGAAACCATGGTCGTACAGCCATTCGCTTTATATCGACTGGTATTCCGTGAAATCAAAAGGTCTTGCCTTTATTCTCATCGGAGCGAAGCTGTTGGAGCTCTGCGAGTTACGGATGCTTCTAGGATCTGCGCCTTCGATCGGATTTCTCCGCGGACCAAGAAACTGGCGCCTATAATCGTGACATGACTTGGCCTGTTCTTGATGCTATCACGGGAGATGATTATCACCGAAGCTGGGCAATGCATCATCGTTCAGGAAACCGATCGCTGAAAGTACTACGTCTGTGACTCCCGGATGATCCTTACAGGGCAGCAGAGCCAGCGCAGTGGACTCTGAAACAACCTGGGATGGCCTGTGGTGGTGGAGCACGCACTATCGTCCGGCGGTGTTCGTCACGACGCCGCTAGACGCGTTGTTCCTACCTTTTCGGCAAAACATGGACGCTCCTCAACGTCTTAAAGGGTGTCGTTGCATCGCAAATGAGTCGATGGTCCTTGTGCACATGGTTGTGCCATGGCACGTGGACCGGTGCCTCTGCTAAATGGCAGAGCAGAATGACCTATCGCACAGCATTATAGGACTGTTTGGGACATGCGGAAGGGAACACAGCCCCTGATCGACACCGGACCTCTCGTTTACCGTGGAAGAAGATAAGGACATGCAAACTTCACACGTTCTATGTGGCGATGAGCTCAGGAGATCAGGGGGACCTCGCCATCTGATTGGTCAATCCCTCCAGGTTTCAGGCTTAGGTAACTGCCTATCACCCCTATTGCTGGGTCGCCGCTGTCATGGCCCCATTCCATTTCCTGTCCCAAAACAACAGATACTCATTGTGATGCATAGTCGATGCGTAGCTATGTGACAGCGTCTATATCTTCCGGAATTGCCTTTCTGGGAAACCGCGCTCGTTAACCTTTAAAAGGTCAGCACAAATTTCGACGCTCTCCTCACCAACCACTCACCAACCCCCCCTCCAACCTTTTCTCAAGAGTATCATGGCTTCCAGCTCACTCCCTCGACACCACGCATGTCTCGGCTGCCATGGGCGTAAGCAAAAATGCGGCGGCCTGAAG
>WSTV01000566.1:0-13108 GCA_019632285.1 Tulasnella sp. 332
CGTTTACTTTGCGACAATTTCTCATAAAACAAGCCCTCTTCGTCTCACCAAAGAGAGAATGCCAAACACATCCTCATGCCGCTCGTCTAAGTCGAAGCTGCGCTCTTTCAACCCTCGCTCTTGCGGCTCTCAGTTCTACACCGACCACATTGACCCCAATAATACGAACCGTTGTCAAGACCGTGCATCTCACCCTATATGAGTCCCTCAATACCTTAGAAATCTATTGGAAACTGATAGGTCGTCTGGGGTGCTGCCTACATCAGATCTGATCCTTTGATTTTGCCTCCAACATCCTTTCGTTTCACAAGCATGTGAAGAGCCGGCATACCAAATCTGGACTGAGGTGTTCCGTATCTAAAACGTGCCTTTCCTGTTGCAACACTCACCGAGGTCAAACCTCAACGCCTCCCCGACCAGCACACTCCAGCCTTGCCGAAGTAGCGCTCCCCGACATGACCAGCGACGCTCACTTACACATCTCAATACTCTTTTCCGTTCTCTGCCACTGTCTTCTAACGCGTAGGATCTCCTCTTTGGATAAAGGATAAGTAGGGCGCGGAGTCAGGTTTGTGTCAGAGAGGGGGGACCTCTCCGACACCCCTCCATAGCGGCAAGATCAAAAGACAGCATCGCAATTGGTAGCAGAAAGCGCTGGAGGTTTACTCCCCGTCCCTCCCTTCAGTGGCCACTACCTACCTCCCCAAGAGGCCCCAATAACCGCACCTTTGTGACCCACAACCTTAACATAGACGCCGTTGTATTGTAGATTGCTCGTAGTAAAGCGCACCATCAGCGTACTCGCTGCCAGCGCTCTAATTGAGCTCTCTCTCTCTCTCTCTCTAAAACGTGCCGTCACCCCATTCAATCGGCAACTTCTCTGTTGGAGACCCTAAATCCCTTAAAAACAAACATATCGTCTATAGGATGTACCCGCGTGGGTGTGCGCTCCTTATTTAGTGCTTCTTGTGTCTTTCTTCTTATTGGATGTGCTCAAGGTCTTTATCAGCATGACGGCACACTGCGTACCTCTCCTACTTCGTACACAAGATGAAGTCAACTAGAACGCCACAAGATATGAGCAGACGCGTTGAATCAATCGTTGGGACCTTCATATCTCATGGCGCTTTCCAAACTCTCCCAGATCTCTCTCCTAGATCATCAACGAGCTTGGGTACACCCTCCAAGGCCTTCACCTCCCACATCGCTTTGTGCCGCTCAAACATCCAAGGGCAGTCGAGTGACACGCACTCGATCTCTTCGACTTGTGGCACCGCCGAGCAAGAGGCACACATTTGCTGAACGCCAACCAGCCGCTTCTGAGCTCCCCTATGCATCAATTCTAGAGCGAAGATGGCCTGCTCTGGCCGAGACGCACATAAGTTGCAGATAGCTAGCGCGCAATGATAGCCACCCAGTGTAAGTCCCACCGTTGAGAACGCATACGAAGGCAAAGGGGCTTGCAAACCCACCTTGCGAAGTTGAGTTGTTCTTGCCACATACAACGCACGCACTTCTCTTGAAGTGCTCCTCGATGGTGAATTTGGGCTTTGAAGGTCCCGTTTTCTTCTCCTGCTGATCGTCTTTCCCATGTGAAACAAGCGAATCCGGTACCACAGGCCTGGCGAACTTTGGCATCTCGGCGTACCACCCTCCCACATTCGCTCCGACCAGATTGAACACCCTCTCCAGTGGCGGGATGAGCATGTGCTCGATATAATATGATGCGTCGAGAAGGTACTGATGCCTGTTACCGATGCCAGCGCCACCTCGTTAGATTTCTGCCGCCGTCCCTCACCGAGACTACCCACCTATCATTGAGAACCTCCAAAGGCTCAAACGCCCGATCCACAAGTCGCTGCTTCGGCTCCCCTCGTGTGATGACATAAGGCACTCGATCTCCATACTGGGCTTCAGCGCGAGGATCTCTTGCCAGCCTCCTAGCTGCTACGACGACTCCAGGAGGTGGAGGTCCTTTGTCACTGACGGCATAGGATTAAAAGGCTCAAGTTTGGGATATCGAAGGTTATACACCTAAACACTCACCTGTACTTCCCCAATTTAACCTCTTTCGCGAATATGAAGTCTTGCAGCGACACCCGTCCATCCATGAGTTTTGTCCAACTCGATCGGCAGTATGTCTTGACTTCTGATAGATCCTGTGTCCGAAAAAGAATCCTATCACCATGCGTCCGTGATTAGGAACAAGAAACTGTGTTGAGCACAAGCATGGGACACTTAAGACCATCACACACTTGATGCACTTCTCCACCATCTTCTGACCTGCAGGGACACCGTCCCTCCGAACTGTTTCAATCCCTTTCGCGTCAAACACTGGTTCTATGTCGTCGGGGTTCTCGTATTTGAAGCCGACGTATCTCTTTTTCGCTAGGAGGACACATGGGAAGTAGACCTGGGTCCCCATTTCTGGTCGTTAGCTCATGGTAAAAATCGACTACGCGCAAGTCCCACCTTTTCAAATTTCAGTTTGACGGGCCGCGGGTTCATTGAAGTGATCGCATCGGCCATCTCGTTCCCGATCCGGAAGGCCTGCTCCTTGGTCTTGCCCTCAAGAGAGATGAAGAGCGAGTCCGTATCACCGTAAACAACTTTAGCGCCCCACTTAGTCGTGGTATTGATGGTGGTGATGGCCTGAGTTCACGTGAGTGATCCTCTTGAGTGCGAATCAATGAAACAAAATGAGGTAAAGACGTACATGCTCCAGTGTTTCTCTACCGCTCTGCACGATGCTATCTGCAATTTCTACGGCAGGCATCCGGCCTGAGAAGCTCGCGCTCGTATAGCCATACGTTACGTTGCAAATGAACTTAAGACTGAGCTGTCGTGCATCAAGGATTCGCAGCAGTGCCTGTAAACAAAGAATGTGTAAGCACTACGATCAGTCACGCATGTAACAGAGGAAACTCACCTTATCGTCTTTAGATGACTTCATAGCCTGCTTGACCATAATTCGTGTATCGAGAAGCTCTGTCAACATCTTTGCCAGGAGGCTCTTCCGCACCGTCGGTTTCACATACATAATCCCGTTAGGTGCAACTAAAATCTTCAATTCAGAATACGAACCGCTTTGATGTAGTAGATTTCGCTCACTACTGGTGTACTCCTCGACGCTTTCAAGCAATCCCGGAGGTAACTTGAGGTCATCTAATACCCCAAACTTCCGTTTACCCTGGAATGTCCCAACGCGCCCGAGACAGGTGGAATAGCAGTAGTTATACGCGATCATGATGCTCGGATACAGGCTCTGGAAATCGAGGACAACGAGAGGCGATTTGTAGTATGCAGATTTGGGCTCCATGATCAGGGGTATAGCTTCAGCCGCATTTTGCTGACCGACCTGTCATAGGGGAGATGATTTGAATTCGACTAGCGGAGATGAAGATTTTACGTACATCCTCCTTGCTAGGCGAGATGAGCATTAAGCTCTCTGGCTTGGCGATACGAAACATGAAAGATTCGACCTTGAACTGTGATCCACGGCTAAGAACGGAGAAGAATTCCACTCCAAAGACTCTCGCAAATTCGCTAGCAAAAACGACGGTGTGATGAGGGAATAAGAGTCGCAACATAATATGCTATGGCTCACGCATTCTTTGTCACCACCTGAGCCTCGTCGAGAATCTCTAGCACCATCCTCGTTCTATCACCTATGTAATCCAAGACTCTTGCGGTACGCTCGGGGATGTCACTAGTAAACCACTTCGTGAGCGTCTCGGTAGAATACTCAGGGATTCTGAAGAGCGGGGTTTGACTTAGCGAATCTCTAGGATGAACTGCCAAAATTGGTGAACGAACCGTCGGTGCAAGAGATGGAAAGTTACGTTCTCCAAAGTGTAGTGCAGCAACGTCTGTTCGGCGCGCATGATTCTCCACGTGTTCAGGACATGCCGCCCAGCCACCTTGAACGTCGAAGTATGTTCCTTGTCATACATCCGGTTCTCGCGTTTCACGCTCGTCCGAACGCGCGAGACCAGGTCAGAAATGCTCAGTTCTGAAATCCATCGGCGAATCATCAGTAAGACGTTTAATCTTCTCTAATGAGTTAAAGTCGTTACCATACGTGCGTCCAACCCTCTCCACGAGATATCCCCAACTTCCATTCTGCAACTCCCAGCCTGAGAGTATATCGGGATCCCACTCCTGTACCTGATCGATGAATGCGTTAACCATGTCTAGCTCCGTATCGAACAATCGGATCGATGTGTCTCGCAACCGACAAAAGGCTAACTGGGTACTTTCCACCGCAAAACATCCTGTGAGGTAGCTGGCACGACGTTCGCCAGGCTCGGTTACCATGACGTCATCTTCTTGAAGTGCGTAGAAGATGCACTCGATCCTGTCGAACTCGGGGTTGGGTAGAAGATCACCTCGAGATAGTGCTGCAAATCGGAAGTGAAAGGAACGAGCCAAATCAACGATGGGACCTTTCAGAAGCAGTTGCGTTTTGAAGGCCGCGCTCACCAAATATCTCAATAGAAAGAACGGACATGTTCTGCTGTTCCCTTCCTGATCTGACGTTGGTTGCCCTTTGACTGGCCCCAAGTCCACGTCGATGCTTCTGAGTCGGGCCGACAATCTAAGAGTCTCAACCAAGGAAAATGAGAAATTCTATGATCAAGATACTTGCGGATGACTATATCTTACCTGTGACTGCAGAGCCAACCTTCGCGCCCTCGTTTCCTCAACGACCGCTCCATCCGTCTCTTCTAGCCATTTCACCACCGCTGCCCGACTCGGCGGCCCGCCATGCACCCCACCAGCATACTCCCAGCCACTCACGCCTTTCTCTATCAGAGGATACCTCCCACTCTTTGCCTCGTCATGATCTGCCTGAATCGCCCGTTTCGAAGGGGACACCCTCCTAACCAACTCGTTCGGGTCCTCAGCGTCATCCCACCAATCGTCCATAATGGCCCAATCCCCCAAAGATCCAACGCCAGTCCCGCCCTTGAGATGGAACAGCTTTCCCGCATATTCCCTTGGCCGCTTGGGCGCATCAGTTGAGTTCGAGTAGTACGGATCGCGGTAGAGAGTCTCCTTAATCCCCAGATCGATTAGGTTCAACATGACTTCTTCAGGAGTCGGTGGGAGGAGTGAATAGACGTGTGCGAAGGAGCTGCGTGGCCGTTTGTCTACGAAAAGAAACCCACACAATTCAGTAACCCTGCCGTCTGAGACTAACATAGGATACACTTTCCTGCCCGGAAACCATAAGATGAATCACTTCCTGACGCTGCCTCGGATAAGGACCCTCGCCACCCAGTTAAGTAATGGTCAAGTCCGAGACCGAGACCGTGATAAAGGTTACAAGTCACCATCTTCTTCTGGCGCTTCGTGTCTCTGCCTGTATCACAGGCTAGCTCAGTGGGGGGAATATCCCCTTCACTCTCCTGGGAAACGCCTGAAGGCTGCCGTTGAATGAGACTATTAGGATGACCAGTCTTATCGGACGATGAGGGGGAGAAGAGATCTTCGACCCGTGGGGTACGTTTCGGTCTTTGTCCCCGCACTTGCTCTTCCAGGGATGTACCCGAGTCAACGCTGAAAGTTGCTGGGGTCGTTTTCGGAACGATATCATCAGGATTGGAACACTGGTCGTCGGTTCGGGATGACGCGTCAGTGAGCGGTAGGGTTGGGATCCATGCGGGATCATCATTACCATCCACCGCCGAGCCCGGGTTGATTCGAAGTGTAGGTGCCCACGCTGGATCGACCGGCCCTCTTTCAAGTCGCACCGGTCGAGAAGTCCGCCGGATGGTGGTAGTGGTAGATTGACCAAGTGGGCGACTACAGCGAGGATGGTTTCAAAAAGGAAAGGGTTAGCTAGCGCAGGGTCAGGATGGGTAGATTTAAGGACGTGCCTGCTATGTTTCACTGACGAAGCAGACAACATCCTCTTAAGAGGCGATACCCTATGGCGTGGATAGATAATAGCAAAATAGTAAGATAACACATGATAACGTATTGTTTGAAAAGACTGACCGCCCTGCGGCCACGTCCCAAGACTGCTCGCTGAACGGGTTTGGTCTTTTCTTACTCGGCGTGATCAGATCCAGAGAATGCGAGGCAGATAATGGGCTGTTGTGACGTGTAGAGATGAGAGCGCCGATACTCGATGTCCGGGAAAGCGTACTTAGTTCGCTCGGTTGGCGTGTTGGAGTGCTATCTCGTGGCACGGATTGCCGGATCAGCTCAAGAGAGAGCATTGATTTCGACTATTCACTCACATCTGGTGTGGGGGTATATCCGTAGCTGGTTTGACTGGAGACGCTGGGGCTGACATGTCCTGGCCACCTTCATCTCCATCCATGTCCTCCGATCCAGTCTCCCGGCCGTATGCCGATTGAGGATCTTCAATACGCTGGCTATTTAGCAACTCCTCATCGATATCAACCGTAGACGCATCGGACTTCCCACTTCCTCGCGTAGACCGAGCGGCGGCTTCCATCTCCTCGGGAGTGCTGAAGGGACTTTCGTCCGCATTGTCCGTTTCCGGTGCCCACGTCTTGTACGCTGGGGGCCAAAGAGACTCCCGACTCTCGAACGCAGTCATCACGTATCGAGCCCAGTCCTGTGACGGTGGTTGGTAAGCCCCATAGCTATCTTGCTTCTCCCGCTCCATTCTTTCTTGAAGCTCTGCACGTAGGCGCGGTTCTGCTCTCCATCCGGGCCCATGCCCTCGTGGGGCCATCCCATCCGAAGGCATCACCGGCGTTGGTACGAGGCCCTTAGCGAGCCGACGTTTGCGCTCATCCTCCCATAGCTCACGGACGCTTAGTACGAGCGGATCCTCAGGTAACGGTGGCGCGGGGATCGCGAGTGTACTGTGGATGTTGCGAGGAGCGAGAAGCCGAGGGTTGAGTATGTGGTAGGCAGCGACGTCGAGTTCGATTGGTAGATTGCTTTCTCGGTGATGAGATGAAGTGAGAAAGATGGATGTATCGATATCTAGGCAGCAAATAGGAAAGGTGAGTCGGTCTGAGTCCGTGTTTAGTGTTGCGCAACGGCATACCGTCGTCCTCGGGACAGACTCCATCAGCAGCAGTCTTTTCCCGAACCGCCGCTTGAGCAATCTCCAGTTCTCCGCAGCCGTATAATCCATAATCGCACATAAACTGAAGGATATAACTCAGGTGACTCTCGTACACATCAAACCGACGTTGCATGACACCTCCAGAACGGAGAATGGTGACGACGCGATATGTCAATGCTGGATCCGCAAGATGTATTTTGAGGAACGGGGTCCAAGCGCAGTGAAATCCATAAAAGTGTACACCCTTCACGATATGTATGGTTCGAATGTAGCGTGAGGCTGGGTCGAGCGGGTTACGCCGCATCGATATCGCGATCGCGTGGTTGAGTGACTGTTGCAACTTGAAGACATATTTATTGACTTGTACATGAGCGCTCAGCGTCTGTACACGACTTCAAATTCAGATTAATTCGGCTTACCAGCATCTGGCTTCATAGAGCCTTTGTACTCGACGTAGAAGTACGGATACACCTGATGGATGTGCACGCAGGTTTTGTGCCCATTGGAGGCTAGACCAAATATGCGTATAACAGGGACTTTGCTGAGTGAAGTATTATCGAACTCCCCTCTAGGCTGGATAGCATAATCGGCGTTTATTATCCGGACTTTGATTATAGGTGTCGTCATGCGAGTTTGGGGAGATGGCTCGACAGCACCACGGGTCGTTTAACACGTTATTGGCAGGATATAAAGGATTTAGAAAGCGGGTCTAATTCAGCTCCTGGTGGGGAGAGGTCGCCAAGTATGTCTCTGCGCTGTTGGCTTCCACAACGAGTTTGGGCCAGTACCAGTGGAGAATTTCAGCGCCGGGATGCACTTCGGAGTCCACGGTTGGTCGTGACCCAATTTCGTCACGACCCTGAATTCATCAGTCTATCTGAGATCACAAAAAGTGACTTCACATGCTTACTCAGAAAAGCTATTTTATTGGTTGACAAGCCAGATTAAAATCTAATACTGTACTCAACCGACGCGAGGTTGACCTTTCTCTTTTGGCATCGTGGCCGAGGTGGTCGGCATCACAACACTGATCCCTAGTGCAGCGCGCTATCTCAACTGCTTCTGGGCTCTTTCTCGAGGCTCCTATCTCCAGAGGCAGGACTGCAGACGGGAGGATAAAACGTAGTTCTCTCGCCAGAAGCACCTAGACTGCTTGTATAGTCATCTTGCTTCAGCTAATTTGTGAAGAAAAACAAGTCCAATATGAGAAGTGATACACATTGAGCGGTACAAGATTCCTTATATTACGATATACCGACACGTCGACAACTGGTGCAGTAACAAATATCCAGAGAACATAGCCTGCTTTCGTATTATCCAGCCCCGGTCCATGGGTCTTACTTGATGCCACGAGATGGACATCTCACCAAGACGTGGGGCAGACAAAAGAACGCCATATAAGTGCATCCCTGACATCCGTTCGATCAAAACCTGTCTTCTGGCCTTCTGAAGTAAGTGAGCTAGCGTGGCTGCCACGTTGTGGACCCTTTGCATGATATCATCACTCTAGCTTCCCACAACAAAGGGAGCGCTCGCCTGGACCCCAAAAGTCAGGAGTAGGTTACCGGCGCTACAGATATGATAGTTTATCAGTGTGGTTGATATCGTTGAAGGAAAATACATGTAAGTTGTTGGCGATAAAGCGTTGTGCAGACACTGAAAATTCAGTACACCAGTGTCCAATTCTATGTCGTCTGCCTGAGGCGAGCAGAGCTCACGGGCAATTCCGATGTCCTCCACTATCATGATTAGAGTTACTACTGGACTCTTTCAGTCACTGGTACACATCAAATGACTCATAAAGTAGCTATTTACTGGTGCAGGCCCAAAGGGGGTTCAGAACCGAATTCAGTTTTGGCGTTCAAAATGCAAGTGGCTAGCGTGGCTACCACGTTACAGGCCCTTTCATGACACTCAAGGAGCACGCTGAGTTCGCCGATCCCTGAATACAACAAAGGGAACGTACGCAGGCTGCTTCTCCAGGTGTCTGATTACCTTCGCACTGAGATCGATCTAGAGTACGGTTTTCACCCTGCAACGCAGCCATATCTTGCACACGTGGATATGTAACGTGCTTCTGGGTCTAGGGATCAGATCGCGATATTGGTCTGGTCCGCTTCTCGTGTGCGCAAGTAACACAAACTTTCACCCGCTTGTCACCATCTGCAAGCCCGAAAAGCGTCGATACCGTGGTGTAGATGGTGGCGAAAGCGTATCGCAACAAGCACGGTGGATTTATCATTTGTATGTTTATTATTGACGTGTTGGGTTCAGCGGACGCAATTCTCCTCCACCTAATGCCGCCTCGAAGACATCACAGACCCTGAAATGGGCTGCATATATAGCAATCGGAATAGTCATAAATCCCATGTACATTATATCTTCCTAGTCCCCCTTCCAATCATTGTCATGCTATCGACTTCTGATGCATCTTCCGCTGTCAAAAATATCCTCCCTGCCGTAAGGCCCAGCGACATAGCCCCCATACCACCTTATAACCCCAAGCCTAGAAGGGGTTCGACTCGGTCACCGTCGCAATCGAGAGCCTCTCGAGAGCCAAGGGCTAGGGACAGAAGGGTAGCATCATCGCCACTGGAGGACCGCCTCGACCTCGAGATGGGTAGCCTGCCTCGCCCCAAACCTGCTATGGCATCGAGCCTCCCATCTCCTCCGTCATATAATGAACTGCTCAACCGCATGGGTGACTTCATATCATCACCTGAACCGATACGTGCCCGACCCCCCAGTAGCAGGCGCACTGATCGGGCTCCGTCAAGCCACGGCCAAACGAATGGAGCATCATCCAGATCGTCTGCCGCCGTTGTGACGTCTCCCAATCGCCGGTTCTCATATATTCCACCGCCGCCAGCGTTTGGAGTGAGGGAGTCTCCCGACACAGTGTCGCGATCGTTCTTCTTCTACGGCTGTGAGTCGCCCGTCCATTAGCGCATACACCTCCTGTAGCATGGACCAACCAAGCTCTCTCGGGTAGTCGTCTTCCCACTCTTTTGGATCATGGGATCCTTCGTCCTCGTCCTCAAGTTGCACCCAATACCGGAAGATCTAGGTGGCAATCCACCATCGGAACAGCAGGATCAGTTACTTCTGCTCCGTGCCACGGAGGAGAAATGGGCCTTCCGATGCCTTGCGGCGAGCATCACCTTCATTATTGTTCTGGGAGTCATTATTATAGTCGTCATCGTCGTTCGAAGTCATGCGAGATGAGAGGGACGATCGCGGTTCGCCAGGCGAAACCATCCATGCATTTAGCACAATACCCGGGAAGATCGCACGGATGTCCACGGAGTAGATCAAGCCGCCATAGAAAGGGAAAGAGAGTGAAGCTCGTCTGCTATGCAAGGTAGACTTAGTCCGACGCCATGTGCTGTTTGAGTGCACTAGATATCTCTTGGTCACTTGTTGATAAATAAACATGAAAAATATGTTAGTCTTGAACTAGAATTTGGTCATGGCTGAAATGGTCGTCTTTATACGGAGGCATAGCAGGTCACAACGAAGAGGACCTGTCGTCCAACAAGGCGTTGGCAAACCGCAAAACGAACGCTCTTTCGACGTGAGAAGCTATGCTCAGCACTCATCCACACTTGATTAATCACTACCACAAGACGACTGAATCAAAGGTATCACTTCCGTATCGTATTGTATCTAGTCTCCTAAGGCAGACTATTCAGCCATTTACGTGTCAGTTAACGTTGCTTTATGCCCTGTTCTGACGCTACGATTGCGTGCTATGCCTTCGTCAACAAAGGTTAGATTAAAGAAGCGGTGGAGACTTCCTGGTGTGCTCATTCGCGGCGCATGCAACGTGGTTTGGCGATGTTCTGTCGTCTGATTTCTATATATTCATTTTCTGCGTCAACGCACGAGTAAGATAGTTAGGCCCGCATGCATGAAGCCTATTCGGGACAAAGTAGACAGCGAACGTACGAGCAAGGTGTATCGATAAACATGATGAAGAGCCACAAGGGGAAGGTAGTTATCAAGGTAGATGTCTAGGGTAGCTCGACGAAGTACTCTATAGCTATATCACGCCGGAAAGAGAATCTCATTGGACAAAGGAGTGTGCCTATTGTTTCGTGGTCGTTTAGCGGACCGGCGTCATATTTGACATCACGTTCAAGCTTGTGTCGAGATGGGGAAGTTGGGCTTTCAGGGCCTTAGAAGCTTGAACGGGGGAAGTAGGGCCCTCTCAAGCAGACAGTTTGCCGTCTCTGAAGTTGATAAGAGCTAATTGGCAGTACCGTACGCGGCTTTGCCATCGTTATAAAGGTCTAGGTATTTGCACAGGAAGGGAGTCGCAAGGTTGTATCGACCTGGGATAACAATGTCGAAGGGAGAGGACAATACGCCAAGCTTCCTGCAGGCAACGTGTCTGAGTTCGAGCTATTGAGCACGTCCAAGGTGACCTGAGCCCATGGATCTGTGCTGTTATTCTCATGGCAGGTAAGGCAACTTCAAAATAGGGCCCAAACTACCAATTCTATGTCGTGCTTTAGGTGATGGGCCAGTTGATGTTGTCCGTTCCACACCTTGAAGAGCTCCTAAGCGATGAACTGGAGCGTCCCTCAAGGTTTAGAAACATGTTCGATCACAGATGGAACGTCACGAGCTAGGAAGACTTACTGCAAGATGATAGTTTCCATCCCAAAGCGCTGTGACTGGGCGTCCTCAGTCATTCCGGTGGCCAAGCCGAGATCGATGAGAAATCCTCGACACGGCGCGCCCCTGGTTACAAGAAGGTTGCCAAATGACACCTCGTGACGAAGAATCCGGCTTTCCACAGGCTTCAGATTGCTGCAAATGGTTATGAAGAGTAAGAGCCTGAAATACGAGGATAAATCAGGTTGAGACGTACCATTCAAACAGTCGTAGCCAGCGGCGAGGAGCCCAGCGGCGTTCTTCGTGCCGTCCAAGCTCAAGCCGACCCTTTCACAGACAAGTCTGAGGAGAACTCTCTCCGTGTCGGTCTGAAGCCTCTCATCACAGCGCAGCTTCCAGGTCCTAGCCGGATGAGCTCCATGTACTACGTCAGGTCCCGTTGGTATCTGCGACGCGTTCGTCCACGATCTCCCTGACTTCTTCGAACCACCCTTAGAACCACTTGCGGCGGGTTGAATACCGATAGCTTAACGGGGCTCCGAGCGGCGAGGTCGAGCGATCATCGCGAAGCGTTCAAGTCGTGTAAGTATGGTGGCTAGAATCGGAGGTCCTTGGAGCAGTGGATCAGATTTCCTCCAGCAGCCTTGATGTCGTTTATCGGAACTCGTTCGTGATATTCCCTTGTACTGTCGAGAGACTGAGATATTTCCATGCGTCCAATGCCTTCGATCTTATTCGCCTCGAGGTAGAAGGATCATCCGTGCGGCCGCGCATCGTCTTGGCAGTTCCGTTTGATGACCCAGCGGACAATGCCGCCAAGTCTTCCCTTTATCATCTCATAACACAATCAGGCGGTCGTAGAGCGACAAAAGTTGTAGTTAAGTGCAACCCGGGCGAGGATTTTACCTAGGAGGTGCACCTTTGATCGTCATTCGCCGCCAGGCCCATTCGGCTGAGGTTGGCGCAGACTATACGGTTGAACTCGTCGTGTTGCCGAAGGTCACCAACGGGATTTTCGAAAACCGTGAGAGTGGTCTCCATCGTAGTACTTGAATGTAGTCTCCTGGCGTTGGAGAAGTCGACGTCAGAACCCAAGCTCTCGGGGTCGAGGGAGGGTGAAGAAGAGCTCTTGTTCCGGCTGATCCATCCTCATGCTTCGAGCGTACCGCGCCATCTGCGCGACGGTGTTGTCGTCGAAGATGCTACTGAATTTTACTTCAATTCCTGCATTCAAGTCCTTCCAGAATGCGCTATATCACGGGCTCCGCGCTCCTTCGTGATCCAACAGCAGCGCTAGATCTGGTCTCATGTCTGGCTCAGATTCCAATTCGTTGAGGAAGTGGAGCTTTTTATTGCGGCACTTCGCGAAGACTCGGCTGAGCAGTGGGTTAAGGACGAGTGGTTGACTGAGACCTAGATCTTTAAGCGGATCGA